>SNQJ01S0013240.1:132991-155428 GCA_010110895.2 Picea sitchensis | reverse complement strand
TCGCCATCGCCATCCTAGCTTCGTTCCAACGCTAATACAATGATGATCCTGCAAAAGAATGCAACCAACCAAAGTGATAGCAATAGCATAAACTCAATATAAACCTATGTATGTGATCAAGGAATCATACAATAAAACACAACAAGCTTTATAACAAAGAATCATATTACTGTATCATATTAAATGTGAAAGAGAGATTACAACCATGGCCTTGATGTCGTAAGGTCCCTTCCAACTGTCCTTCGTTCCCCACACACTTCTTTCTTCAAGGATTCTGAGAGCACAGATCTGATAATATTCATAATCTATCTTGACAAAGTGGCTCATCTAGCCAAGCTAAAAATCTCCAAAGCTCAATCCAATCCAAGCTAATCCCAAAAGCTCCAAAGCTAACCAAAGCTCGGCTAACTTTCTCCATGAGAGCTCCTCTCCTTTTATAAGTTGAAGAGGATAAGGTGAGGAGGTTAGGATGATCCCACTAAATCATGAAAATGAGTAAGATCCAAACCATTCGGATGCCACCTCACCATGGAAGTTTATCCTTCTAGAAGATTCGAGAAAACACTCGTTTTTCCCACGTGCAAGCATTCTCGCACCCTGCCTATAGAGCAACCTGTGAACCTCTCGCAACCCAGTTATGGTGCAACCTGTGAGAATTAAGCATTCTCGCACCCTTCCTATATAGCAACCTGCGAACTTCCTTTTTTATAGTGTTTTTACAAGGGAAAATGCCACTTCTTTTCTCAGGAAAAGTTCTTCTCCCTTCTCTCTTCAGGAACTCAGGCCACTGACCTCTCTGAAGCCAATAGATAGGTTTACATCATTAACAGTCATAGGGATGATGAAAATAATGTGTAACACCTTAGAATTGTATTAGCATAAAATAAACTTGACAAATGAAACTTTAGACTAACTAAAATCAAATAATTGTCACCATAATAACTTAAATCAAATAATTGTCACCTAATGTAAAGAACAGAGCTAAAATAAAATGAACGGAACAACAATCAAACTATAATTGAAATGAAATAATCACACAAAGATAATCTATAAAAGAAAATGGAAATAAAAGTGCATTCCCTGGATCGAGTGGCCTTTCCCGACCTTGGAAATGCACCTAGGAGACTAAATCAGATCTGAATGCTCAATGGATCAACAAGAATAATCAGCATTTCATTAAAATTAAAACCTTGTTTACAAATCAATAACCAACTCTCTTGAATTCTAATACAATGACAAGTTATCTCCCATACAATATTGATGATCCATCCATCTTCTCCACACATTTATTTGTACATGAAAATCACTTGGGGAAGGATAGAATCAAACCCCCCAACTCAAAAATCAACTTTGACAACTTTAGGAAAAATCTCAAAAATCTAGGTTTTACATCAATTTGGGTTGATCCATGTTAAAGATCCAACCATATCTCGTAAACCATTCCTGATTTTGGAAAATGGCCTAAACGTGACTTAATTTATTATGACAAAAATCATGTCCTGGATTTTTCATATTTGACCTCTTCTACACGAAAATCAAGAAGGAAGTTGATTGTATGGAATTTTCTACTAATTTGGGTTGAAGCAAACCAAGATTAAAAATTTGAATATATCTCCCAAACCATGCATGATTTTGAAAATATTCTTCCAACTCACCTAAATGACATCCTTCTGCACAAAAACCATGTTCCATAATTTTGAGATTTTTCTTCATCTTCCCGAAAATAGCGTCTAAGTGTTGTTGTTAGTAATTCTAGTATAATTTTGACTAATCATTTGACCATCAGATAGAGGCTCACACATGTGACCTGGGCATGAACCAAAGGACACACTCCATGCTGACATATATATCTTCAAACTCCATGTGGACAAATCCTAGTTGGAGAGGTGGAAATATGCCAACAAATGATTTTGGGTACAAGAAATGAACTGCTAGTACAGGAACTTAACTGCACTAAATTGAATTGTGGCTCATAGCTTCTATTACTAATGATAATAGAAGTTGTGATTAAAATCTGCTACAAGTTCATTTAAACATGCAATAGGTGAACCAACAATTACTATTCTATCTTGCACAAAATGATATGAAACTTGAGCAGTCAAACAAGGTTGTTATAAAACATTTCAGCAGTAAAAATATCAGCCTTATGGTTGTAAAATTCAATGTATTACAGCAGAAAAATTATCCAATTAAACTTCCCCAAAAGTTGATCCAAAAATGCACTATAACAAGTAGAATAAGAGGGCAAAAGTTTAGCTTAGATCTAAGGTTAGTTTGTGAGATGTTGGAAATAGAATAGTTACAGTTTTTGCAGCCTTATGGATGTAGGGTTAGTTGTTAATAGAAACAATAATTGTTTGGAGAAATAGGATTCCTAAAGGAGGCAAGGATGCTCATAGCATCAAGTATACAATCCAAGTGAGAGAGCAAAAAGAAGTGAAATTGTTACATTTGCCAAAGCAAGGATTTTGTATCTCTAATGCAAACTTGAAAAATTATTAGTGCCTTACTATTAAGTTTATGGGATCAATGAAATATATGTCTTGGCTAAGCACTTCGGGATGTACACCCTTGTAATTCCCAAGTGAAGATAAGTAAATCTAGGAGACTCCAAGAGGGTGTACGCCCTTGTAATTATCTTGGCACAACCTTTAAAGTATTTGACCTTGAGAAGTGAATTTTTAATGAAAATGTTTGACCTACAAATCCCTAGGGGTGTAATCCCTTTTACTTCCTAGGGTTTGCAAAACAAACCAAGGTGACATTGGAGGGTGTACACTCGTGTAGTTCTCCAAGACACCTTGTGAAAATTGACCTTTCTGAAACAAGTAAACAAACCTTGGGGAGGGTCTATGCCCTTATACTCCTCCAAGGGTTCTAACCAACAGTAATTATGGAAAAAGCAAGACAAAAGACACTGAATGAATATTTTCCCTTACCAATTCCACAAAAAATCTAGATCAAACCCTAATCTTCCAAGTTAAGCCCATCCCCATGCATAAGAAACAGTCCCCAAGCATATCGCATCACTTTTCACCATCAATGGAAAGAATAAACCATAACAAGATGCAAAAGAGAGAGAATACTGCAAGGCTAGCGAAAATTTCAGCCAAAGACCTCTCCAAATTGGAGAGTTATGATATGAAATGAGATCTTATGATCTCTATTTATACAAAATGTCATTAAAATAGTTTGTCCACATAATATTAGGGTAAATCACAATACTAGGGGTCAACAACCCTAATCTTGCCCCTTTACAAAGATAATATTTAAAAATTCAAACTAAAATTTAATTTTACACAAAAAGAAACCCTAATTTAGAGTGGGGTCACCCCTTTAGGGGACGTTTTGGCAGTAGGAGCAAGTCATTGGTTTTGGAGGAGTGTAGTTAGGCCTACCAAATCCATATGTCAAGCATACAAGTCACTTTCTACATGGTCAAATCCCAATTCTCCTCAAAACTTCCATGTTCCAATGAGTGATAAGCTCACCACCAAACCCTAGCCCCCATAGATGATGTCATTCTCCTAAAGATGATGTTTTCCCTCTCCTAGGAATAATGTTTGGCATTTAGGGGCTAGGTTATGTCGTACAAGTCATCTTCTAGGCCTTCGAAGTTTCATCTCTCTCATTCAACATGTAGGCCCTTGGCATCCACCTATGGGCTTCAATCCCCATGGAAGCCCAAGCTAGGATTGTTCCCCCAAAATTGTCCACCAACTAGGTCCTGCAAAAACAAATAAGCACGCCCTCCAAGGATCTCAAGTCAAAATATCATGATAAGTAAATCAAGTCAATAAATGAGTCACCTAAGCATGTGCATCAAATATTACCATGTCAAACAAGTAAGTGCTCAAAGACATTATGCGACTTGCCAATCTTAGATATGGGAGGGTTGACGAGGTGTCTTATTGGGCATATATTTCCCTAGGTCGAGAAGTGTTTCCAAGAGATCCCTCTCTAATCCATGTAAAGTGGATGAAATGGTTAAGGGTCAAGACTCAATGGGAACGGGTTTCATGATATACAAGGATTTGTAGTGTCTCACTCATGGGTTCCTTTGTAGAGGGTGTGTGTCACCTTCATTTGCAATGCAATTTTTCCAAGCCCATAGTTTTTCCATTCTTTGTTTCTTTCAAATTTTAGGGATAAGTTGAAGGCCATTGTTCTAGTGTGGTGTTCAGATAATGACAGTGTCACTGACAAATACCTAGTGGAAATGAGAAGGTTGGCTCGTGATGAGACCCCCTTTCTCTCAGCCATGAAAATGAGAGCCATTACCCTAGCTTGGTGACCAGATGATGGTAATTCCATACCACTAAATATCCATGATCATGATAGGTCAGCTCGTGATGAGACCTCCTATCCTCCAACTAACCCTTTAAGCATTCTTAATCATTATTCTTGTAGGTCCCCCTTTTCTTATAGATAAGTGTTTCATTGCTTTCTTTGGGAATCCTTGGGTGAATCATCTAGAAGGTTTATACATAGGCTTTTATCTTTTACCCAACAACAATCCCTCTGGTCCTTCAGCCCGTTCTTCCCATAGAATGAGGAACAACCCCTTCTTGGGTCAAGACACACTAAAATCCCAAGAGATAAAGAAATGGGGGGAAATAGCGATGGAAATTGGTAGGTGTGGTCGGTAATGATACGATGTCTCTTCAAGGGAGTTCCTAGTAGCAAACCCATCCCCAAGGAAGACCACTTACTAGGGCACAATGTCAACCACCAAGGTGAAGTAGGGAAAAAGGCATAATTTCCAAGCATATGTCATGAAATCTAAAGCAGTCTAAAATACAACATACTCAAATGCCTCAAATATTGAAATGACACTTACCATAATACTTGACTTGTACCTTATGGAGCAAGGCCCATTGCCTCTCGAAAGCCAGTTGTTGTGGTGGATGCCATCTAAAAATATACGACCTCTATAGTGGTGAGAAGGGTCTCCATATGTCCAAATGGATATTTCTATTCGTGTGGTCACTTGGCACACCATATATGCAACCTAAGGGTCTCAAGACATAATCTCCTTATGTATCCCACAAAATGTGGATAACATCTAGCTCCTACTTGGGGACATGTGCTCGCCATAGAGTGCATGAGAACCGCAGCATCTCCTGGTATACATGTGTCTCCCAAAACTCATAAAAAAGAATTAGAGCATCTAGGGTGGTGCTATCACCCTTCTTCCATATATATAAAAATCCAAAAGTAAAAGCTAATCTAGAAAAGAAAAATTTGGCATTTTTTCAAAAATCTCTAAACTAAGCTGAAATCAATATGCAGATATACCAAAATGAAATATGAAATGCATCTAAACTAATATGAGCAATCAAGATGGAAATGCAAGAAATCAATATGACCTACCTACTTACCTGGGGCCTTGGGGCCCTGAAGATCAGGTGATGGGTAACGTCAGGTGAAATCATACAACCAATGCAACCAGTTCATCATCCCATCAAATTATCTCCCCATGTGCTTGATTATGTATAACAACAAAGATAATTTAAGCACGTAATGATCATGAGCATAAATAGATATATAATAAATTGTAAAAAAAACTCATGGAGATGGGTGGGAGGGATGAAATCCTGCTAGAAAGAATATATGCAACCTTGATCATGCAAGGAATATTTCCTAAAATGATATTCATTGGCTCGAAAAATCCATCTCTGAAGGGGGTACTATATATAAACGAAGGCGCATCTTCATCCTCCTAAACATGATCAGTGCTTCCTGAAGACTAAGAAAATATGAGAGGTCCTAAGAAGACCTCATGATTTTGCTGAGAAGGGGAAATGAGGTAAGGCAGAGGATCAGGTCTAGGAAGAGAAAAGTGTACCCTATTTATCTTTGAATCCATGTAGAAATCCTCAAAATGAAAGTTCTTCCTCTTTGTAGAGTGAGCCTCTGATCGCTCTGAGGTAGCCAGGTCCTGGTGTTCCTCCAATACTGAGGACGAGAGTGGCTGAGAGTCCTTGAATAAATATGTAATCATGTCATCATCATTATCCCAAACAAATGAATCATGTACGCACGAAAATTAGTCCTTTGAAGATGATAACTCAAACCCCCTTTCTTTATGCCTACCCTCAATGGAGTCACCATGCAAGCTAAGGGATAGAAGCTTTGGGAGGGAAGCTTGCCAAATTGTCAATAGGGGACAAAGAGGATTCAAAATCCTCCCCAGCAATAGCTGATCCAGGAGGATATCGATGGCCACCCACCTAGTCCAACTTGCTCAAAACAATTTTCTGGAAATTTACTATTTTTAGCAGTTTTTCGGTTCCCAAACTTTTGGGGTCATTTTAAGGGACTAAACAACATTTTTTTCACGATCAGGCACCTCAATAAAATCCTAAGGCTTTGATTTATCCCCCAAAACAAATATCCTCGTCGATACCTTTCCAACGAGCTATCGTGCACCCTAAACAGAGATCGTATGCAAAAGTTACGACCCAGGAAGTTGATGTACTGACTTACCCCAACGAGGTCCACATGAATTTTGGCGCTTCATCTCCTAGGGTTAGGTTTTTGTATGTATAGGGTTTTCGCATTCATTTTTATTTTAAAAATTCCTTCAGAGCCTCATTGTACTCATCTTCTTGCGAATGAGTGTAGTCATCGCATCTCTTCTCATAGATAAGCTGCCACCATTCTAACAAACTTGGTTTAGTATGCATTTTACAGTTTCATCATATTACTTATTTAATAGAAGTCCAGTTTTACTGTATCGATGTTTTTATTCACTGTGTCTCTGGGTTAATATTATAAATATGTGTTTTCATTTCATTCTTCTCATAAATATGGTTCAGTTGTATCAAAGCAATCTGCTCCTTGTCATTTTTTAGTGCATGTCCTCGATAAGGTCAAGGTATAGAGAGTTGGGTCTCGAGCTTGCTTCTCTTGAGGAAAACTACTCTCGCACACCCAAGAAACCTTCCATGGTAGGTGAAAATAAAGATGATGGGATAGGATATCCTTTCAAAATGATGCTCAAGGAATCCCTCGAGCGACAGAGGAACGAGATGATGGATAGCTCTGCACAAATCCTTCGACGACGGTCGACAAGTGACGCATCTACCTCGAGCGGAGGCACTGCCCCCTTAAAGGTATAGATCAACTTTTATATTCCTATATTTGAACTTCATATAAACACATATGTTGTAGACAAATGGTTGAATCTTCTAGAAGGGTATTTTTTTTCCATAACTTTTCGAATAGAGAAAAGATTACTTTTGTGCTCCTCAAAGTTGTTCCCCATGTCAAAGATTGGTGGGAGACTTTCTGTGAGAAAAAGGAAATGGAGGAACCCTCATTATTTATAGTCACACTTACCTAGGAATCCTTCAAGGATGATATTAAGGAAAAATACTACCATGTTGTAAGTTATGATGAACTATATACAAAATTAGACCACACTATGATAGGAAAGGGACCAAGCAGTGCTAGAGTTGAAAAATATATTTCATACCTTGCACACAAGATGGGCATCAAATATTTTGAGCGACATCTGATGCTCAAGTATCACGGTGGTCTGCATAGACACATCTAGGCATAAATGGAGTTTTTGGACATCTCGTCCCTTGGGGCGCCCTATCGATATGCTGTCAAAATCGAGCAGAAGCTTAAACAAAAGACGCAACAGTTTGGATCTGGGAACCCCTCACTGCAAAATCAGAGCAAGGGAAGGCCAAACCCACAAAACAAAGGCCATATAAAATATGGACAGCCTCAGGACAACTAGTCTAAGTAGTAAGCAAAGAAGGACAACGAAAAGATGAAGAAAGATACCGGGAAGTGGTGTGACTTCAATAAGAGCTTGCGGCATAACACTGTTGATTTTTGATCAAAGAAGTCGTTGGTGGTAGAGGTGAAAGCCTTTGAATCAGATGTGGGTTCTCACTCTGAGTCAAAACTAGAAAATAGGATATGGATCATTGGCGCAGAACCTAGTGCCACCGTTGCTACCACCGAGATCCACCACGGTGAACCTGATGTACCAGAGGAAGGCGAGAGCCTCTTTCATTCATAGATGTGGGTGAAAGGCACTCGGTTGCACTTTGTTGTGGATAGTGGTAGAGAGAAGAGCCTCGTTTCAGTGGAGGCCATCAAGCAGGTGGCCTTATCGACAACATTTCACCTGCAACCCTACACCATCGGATGTCTCTACCAAGGGAGTGATCTTCACGTCAGCCAAAAGCGTCGCCTATCGTACAACATCAATCCATTCAGAGATGAGGTATTATGTGATGTTGTTCCCCTTGGATTTTGTGATGTTCTTTTGGGCCAAGCTTATTTATCGAAACATCATGTTGTATATGATTCTAGGCCTCGCAATTTTATTATTACTTTGAATAGGAAATTGTACAAGATACCTGAGGTAGTCCCACCTAGTGCCATTTCCTTGATCTCTACCAAGCAATGTAGGAAGGTCATCTCTTAGACCGAGAATATTGTCTTCTTTGCGATTCTCTCTCAGAGTGAGCAAAATATTGCAGCCACATCCATGGCCTCTACAGTTGAACTTTCCACGCAGCAGAAGCAAGTGGATAAGGTCATGGAAGAATACAAAGACATCTTCCCCTCACATATTGAGGTACCTATGCACTGTCAGGTCAAGAATTCCATCGATATGACCCTTGGTGCACCACTATCCAATGGACCAATCTATCATCGCTCTCTGTTAGAAAATGAGGAGATGAAGCGGCGGATCCAAGAACTTCTCCACAAGGGGCACATCTGACCCATCTCATCACCTTGTGGAAGCCCAATCATGTTGGTGTAGAAGAAATACGGGACTCGACGACTCTGCATTTATTATTGAGCCCTAAATAAAATCATAGTCAGAAACCGATACCTGATTCACTGAATCAATGATCTCCTTGATCATCTCAAGGGAGCCAAATACTTCAGTAAGATTTATCTGAAGTTTTTCTACCATCAAGTCCCAATAGAGGAGACAGATATATGGAAGACTGCCTTCAAGTCAAAAGAAGGTATTTTTGAATGGTTGGGCATGCTCTTTGGTTTGAAAAATGCCCCAACAAATTTCATGAGGATGATGGACAATATCTTGTGGCCTTTCACTAATTAATTTATAGTGGTGTATTTGGATGACATCGTCATCTCCAGCAAGACTTGGGAAGAACACTTGTAGCACATTCAGCAAGTTTTGCACACTCTTCGGCAACACAAGCTATATGCCAACTTGGAAAAATGCTCCTTCAACATGGAAAGAGTCCACTACCTAGGATAAGTTGTTGATGTGCATGGTATGCATGTGGATCCATCCAAGATCCAATTCATTCATGACTGGCCAGCCCCAACCACACTCACTAAGATTTAGAGCTTCTTAGGCCTTGCCAATTTCTATCGCAGGTTCATATTGGGATTCTTCCATATTGCATGGGCCCTCAACCAAGTAACCAGGGGTGGTGGTTAGGAAAAAATTGTGTGTGGCTTGTCCCAATAGCAAGCGTTCATTTATCTAAAGCAACGCTTGTGCTCAACCCCAATGCTTTCATTACCTGACCTGAAACAGCCCTTTGAAATTGAGACAGATGCTTCAGACTGTGTTGTGGGAGCAGTCCTCACTCATCACAGCCACCCCGTGGCCTATCATAGTGAGACATTATTATATGTAATCCATAAGTAACCCACTTATGACAAAGAAATGCACTCCATTGTGAAATCATGTCGCCAATGGAAGAATTACATTATTTGGAAGGAGACAGTCATCCACACTGATCATAAACCATTGTAGTTCATGCAGACACAACGCAAATTGAAAAATGACCACCATCATAAGTAGTCCACATACTTGCAGCAATTCCACCTCAAAATCAAGAATAAAATAGGAAGTAACAACCAAGTCGTTGATTGCCTCAGCCAACCTACAATCATGGCACTCACCACGATGCTAGAATCTTGGGGGAACGAGACCTCTAGATGATCCCACCTCTATGAGATAGGTCTTCACTTCGCCAAAACCTACCATATGTTGGGCGCAAACAAAGTTGTCAGTAATTTCCATCTTTAGGATGGGATGTTATGCCATCTGGACCATCTCTGTGTTCCATCAAGCGAGCGAGCAAAGCTCATTTGGGAAGCACACTACAGTCGGGTGGAAGGACACTTCGACATGGAAAAGATAGTGGCAGTGTTGCAGCGACACTTCTACTGGCTAAAACTTTGACAAGATGTCAGCAAGTATATCCAGTCTTGCATTGTCTGCGCTATTTCCAAACCGATGACCAAGAAACAAGGCATGCACACCCCTTTGCCTACTCCTGATAGGCCCTGATAATCCATCTCAATGGACTATATGTCGGGCCTTCTGTCCACCAAGTGGGGAAATGACTATGTTTTTGTGGTGGTTGATCACTTTTCCAAGATGGCGATTTTGGCCACTGCCAAGCTCTTCTTTGAACAAGTGTGGGTACATTTTGGTATCCCACAAACCATTATCTCATATCGGGATAATTGGTTTCTCAACACATTATGGTTGAGCCTCTAGTCACTGTTGGACACCAAGCTCACCAAATCCACTGCCTTCCACCCCCAATGGAATGGCCAAACTGAGGTCGTCAACCAGATGATCATGCATATCCTATGCATGTACAATTCCAATCACCCCCACACATGGGATGAGAATCTTCCCTATGTTCATCACAACTACAATAGAGTCATACATAGCTCAACCGACCAGAGCCCCTTTCAGGTGGGGTTGGGCTTTCACTTGGGGTTGGGATTTCAACCATTGGGTCCCATCGATGTTGCACTACCCATTGTGGCCACCCAGGTAGACTCGTCCCATGCTCTGACTGAAGATGACAAAGACACTCGATTGATTGATCGGATCGAAAACATCTGCCAACATTTTTAGCATATTTTACAGAATTCCAATGCCAAGTACAAGCAACGCCATGATCAACATGTGTTTCCAAACAAGTTTTAGGTGGGAGACAAAGTTTGGTTGCACTTGCAGAAATAATGCCTTACAGGACCTCATCAAAATATTGTTCCACTATGTTATGGACCTTACACCATCACCAAGGTTTTGGGTGACAATGCTTTTGAGATAAACATTTTCCCCTTCCTTGGCTTGCACAGAATGTTCAATGTGGACCTCCTTCAGCCATATTTTCCACCATTATTGGACACATCGGAGATAGCAGAACAGTTGACACCAACAAAGATCAACCCTGACTACATGGAACATGCATCCGCTGATGATATCATGGACACACAGGACAAGGGCACTCTCCATCAGAGGATCCAACTTTATCGGGTTGCCAAACCAAGGCAGCTCCTGCACCAAGGAAAGTGGCTCACCTAGGGCCAAATTCAACAGAAATTTCCTCATTTGATGAGGGAAATCAACGCAATGGAGACCATTGACTCCTAAGGCAAGAGAATTGATCCAAGAGGATATTGGTGGCCACCCACCTAGTCCAACTGGATCAAAACAGTTTTCTGGCAATTTACTGTTTTTAGTAGTTTTTCGGTTCCCAAACTTATGGGGCCATTTTGAGGGCCTAAATGACATTTTTTCATGAAAAAAAACCTCAAATGAAATGCAAGGCTCTGATTGAACCCCCAAAATGAATCTACTCATCGATACCTTTCCAACGACCTATCATGCACCCTAAATGGAGATCGTATGCAAAAGTTACAACTTCGGGAAGTTGATGTACTAACTAACCCCGACACGGCTCACATGACTTTTGGCGGTTCATCTCCTATGGTTAGGTTTTTCGATGTCTAGATTTTTGGAAATCATGTTTATTGTAAAAATGCCTTCAGAGCCTCATTGTACTCATCTTCTTGCGAATGAGCATAGCCGTCACATCTCTTCTCAGAGATAAGTTGCCACGATTCTAGCAAGCTTGTTTTAGTCTACATTTTACAGTTTCAGCATATTTCTTATTCAATAGAAGTCTAGTTTTACTATATCATTGTTTTCATTCACCGTGTCTCTGTGTTAGTATTATAACTCTATATTTTTATTTCGTTATACTCATAAATCTGGATCAGTGGTATCAGAGTGGTATGCTCCTTGTCATTTTTAGTGCATGTCCCTAATGAGGTCAAGGTATAGAAAGTTGGGTCTCGAGCTTGTTTCTCTTGAGGAAAACTACTCTCACACACCCAGTAAACCTTCCATGGCAGGCAAAAATAAATACAACGAAAGGAACGAAATGATGGACAACTTTGCACAAATCCTTTGACAGTTGTCGAAAAGCGATGCATCTATATCTAGCGGGGGCATCACCCCCTTCAAGGTACAGATCAACTTTGATATTCCTATATTTGAAGGTAGATAGACGTAGATGTTGTAGACAAATGGTTGAATCTGCTAGAAGGGTATTTTTTTCCATAAAATTTTGAATAGAGAAAACATTACTTTTGTGCTCCTCAAAGTCGTTCCCCGTGTCAAAGATTGGTGGGGGAATTTCTGTGAGAAAAAGGCAACAAAGGAACCCTCATTATTTATAGTTGCACTTACCTGGGAATCCTTCAGGGGTGTTATTAAGGAACAATACTACCATGTTGGAAATTATGACGACCTGTATACAAAATGGACCACACTGCCGCAAAAAAGGGACCAAGCAGTGCCAAAGTTCGGAAATATATTCCATACCTTGTGCACCATGTTGGGTATCAAATATTATGAGCGACATATAGTGCTCAAGTATCATGGTGGTCTGCATAGATACATCTAGGTATAAATGGAGTTTTTGGACATCTTGTCCCTTAGAGCGGCCTATTGATATGTCGTCAAAATCGAGAAGAAGCTTAAACAAAAGACGTGACAGTTTGGATTTGGGAACCCCTCACAACAGAACCAGGGCAAGGGTAGTCCCAACCCACAGAATAAAGTACAGAGAAAATATGGATAGCCTCAGGACAAGCAGTCTAATTTGCAAGCAAAGAAGTATAATGGAAAGATGAAGAAAGATACCGGGAAGTGGTGTGACTTCCATAAGATCCCCTAGCATAACATTGTCGATTATCGCTCAAAGAAGTCATTGGTGGCAGAGGTAAAATCCTTTGAATCAGACGTGGGTTCTAACTCTGAGTCAGAACCATAAAATGGGAAATGGATCATTGACGTGGAACCCAGTGCCACCATTTCTACCACCAAGATCCATATCAATGAACCTGATGAGTCATAGGAAGGCGAGCACCTATTTCATTCACAGATGTGGGTGAAAGGAACTCCACTGCACTTCATCATTGATAATGGTAGCTAGAAGAACCTTATTTTAGCAAAGGTCATCAAGCGGTTGTTGTCTTCTTGGGGATTGCATCCCCCATGTCATGGGTCCTCATGATGGCATCATGTAGTGTGGATGGCATGAAGGCCTTCACCTACCCTCTCAAAGGCTCGACTAAACCCTCAACAAAAAGCATCACCAAAATCTACTCAAAAATATATGTCACCATGACTACCATCCTATGGAAATCTATGATGTATGCCTTAGGTGTACTTGTTTGTCTCAACTGTGCCAACTCCATGAAGTGGATCTCATGATCCTTCTTATCAAACCTATCCATTAGCCTCTGGGTGAAATCCTCATAATATGTGATGCTGGTATGTCCCATTGTCACTACACCATGGTACCACCACTCATGAGCCTCTCCATCCAAGTGTAGGGTGGAAAACTTATTTTCCTCTTCCTCTAACATCTGGTGAATTTGGAAGTAAGTGTCCAACTTATGTACCCATTCTATGGGTGTGCTCCTGGCAGATCCGTAAAAATATGGGATAGACAACTTTCTCACCTTGCGTAGATGATCATAGTTATGTTGGTTTTTTGTTGTCCTAGGCTTGTTCCTGTACTTGATGTTGCAATAGTCTTGGTAATACATGGTTTCTTGGATCTCTTCCCCTAGTGCCTAATATTCCCTGAAGTAAATGGTAAAATCATCATCGTGACTCTGTTGGTCCTATAGGCTACTCCTCAAGGAATGGCAGCAATAATGGCCTAGGCATCCTTCTTCTCCATGTATGTGGAGCTTTATGTGTTGGAATATGGGTATTTCTACCCTCTTCATGAATCCCATTAGGAACTCCCTGGTTTTGATTTGTTTGGTTGTTGGTGATTAATTATGTCAAGAGTTGTGCCAATTGTTGTTTCCCATTGGATAAACCCTCTAAGATTTGTAAGGCCATGTCCACTTTATTGTCCCCCGTGACTCCTTCTAATTCTTCCTCCTCTGATGACTCTAATCTTGGGAAAGGTTGTCCTCCTATCTCTCTAGTTTTCATGTAAGTGACAACCTTCTTGCCTTTAGGCATCAATGACTCATGAAATCAAAGTTTGAAAATATCACCAACTTTGATACCACTATAATATACCCAAGTGTGCTAGGCTAGCATATTAATTCTTTGTTGAGCAAGTGATGTTATTTTTTGTTTTGTGATTTGTCAAATAGTTTGCATTACACATGTTTTGATGCCAAAAACTTGGTTGATAACTTTCTACAAATAGTTTGCATGTATTCTAATAAAATACTTTTGTTAAACTCATTACAAGTATTCTAAGTAAACATGAAATATAAAATACATCATGGCATTTTTATTATGGATGGAACCCAATCACAACAACAATATGAATCTTCTATTGGCTATTATGGAATTTCTAGTACATCAATAAAACACACAATAAGCAAAACTAAAAACCTAGAAATGATGTTACAGTCCTTCTAATAGATGAACCCTCTGCATAAAAATATCTCCAAGAATAATCAGTCCCTCCAAGAACCCCTACGGTTCCTCCTATCCAAGCGGAGCTGCAAAAGAGAGGCTCATCCTACATAAAATCCCCTAGGGCCCCTCTAATCCTTCATGACTCTACAATATTGGTGGATCTCCCCCCTCGAAATTCCTCTAGAAGCCCTCTAAACCACACGACATGCATTAGAAATGGAGGTGGCTCCCTCAAGAGACCCCAACAGCCTCCCTAAGTGCCAACGAACCTCCAAGAAAGCCTACACGACCTCCTCAAACCCCTACTCACATCCTCCTCTAAGGCACATGATCTGCTCCAATACCCTCATGACTTCCTTTAATATTCACGGACTACAAAAATATGAGCTCTTCCCATACAAGTAATCTCCACAAACCCTCTCACCAACCGCTATATTTCCAAGATGAAGTAAAATAACAAAGATGATGCTCAAATGAAGACCCTGGATGGATCATCCTTCTTGTCTTGCTAGGGTGTATATTGCACCACCGAAACCAAACCAAAATGGAAGGGTTTTTTCAAAACCCCAACAAAAACTTGGCTCACTAGAGCACTCCAAACAAGAGATCAAATCAAATCGTAATGAGGAAATGAAGCGCTACCCCTCCTTTTCTGCTTCTTTGATCACCTTCTAGAAATGTCTCCTTTGACTTAATCCACATGACCCTTATCCCCGTTTTTAATTTTCACTTAAATATTAAAGTTACTTTTACTAATGTCTAAGTGAAATTAATCAAAAATTTACTTTCTTACCCTTTTTCTTAATGTCACTTTATAAATATAACATCTCCTAGCTAAGTGACATCAAATAAACCCCTTGACTCCCTTTTTCTTCACTAAATATAGCCTATGGGAGTCATATAGGCTACTAAGTCATCCTTCGTCATGATCAATTAGAAGAGGACATTACAAAGCAAAAACAAAACAAGGGTCCCAAACCCTCTCATCCAGCTTCTACTCCCAATTGTGACAAAGGAGAAAAATCTAAAAATAAGAAGACTGACAGACATTGTAAATTTTTTGGGAAATATGGTCTTGTGGAATCCAAATGTTTTAAGAAGATGGAAGCTTTGGAAGCAATGATGACAAAGCACGATATCAATATTTATTCTTCTTCTTCTTAATCTTCCTTTCATGGACATGCACTTTATGCTTATAATTTCTCCTTCAATGCAACTTCTACTTATTCTTCTTGTGAGTGGCTTATTGATTTTGGAGTATCTTATCATATGGCTAAGGATAAAGCCATATTTTCGGATCTTAATGAATGTAACACCAAGAAAATATTTGTTGGTGATGATAGATCTCTTAGTGTTGTAGGGTCTGGAAAAACTCAGGTAGATAATGGTCATTTGAACGATGTATTATGTGTTCCAAGTATTTCCTACAACTTTCTATCAATGTATCAAATCACTCATTCAGGTGAAGGTAAAACCGTAGAGTTTTCATCTCACCAAGTTGTAATCAAGGATCTAAAATATCATAAGCATGTTCTTGCAACTGGAATTGTTGATGATATTACCAGGATGTACAAGTTTGACAACTTTGTGTAATCATCTTTTCCATTAGTTTTTGTTTCTCATAGCGATGACTTGAGAAAACTTTGGCATGAGCGGTTTGGTCATCTAAACTATCACTCATTGCAACAACTATGTAATCAACAAATCGTGACTGGTCTTCCTCGTTTTTCTTGTAGAGATGGTGTTTGTGTCGGTTGTGTTCTTGATAAACATCATTGATGAAGTTTTGACAAAAATGACTATTGGCATGCCTTGACCCCTCTGTAGCTTGTTCACAGTGACTTGTGTGGTCCACTTTCTTCTCCTTCTTTTTTTCTGCGTGCATGTATTTCTTAAATTTCATTGATAATTTTTCCAGGCGCACTTGGATTTACTTCTTAAAACTTAAGAGTGAAGTTTTTGACAAATTTTTGGCCTACAAATCCATTGTAGAAAAAAAATTTGGACACCAACTTCAAAGGCTAAGAACAGATAATGGAGGTGAATATGTGAACCACAATTTTAAAATTTATTGCACGACACAGGGCATCCAAATGAGACACATTGTTCCATGTACACCACAACAAAATGGTGTTCTTGAGAGAAACAAATCACACATTAAAGGAAATGGCTAATTGTATGTGTTGTCAGAAAAATTGTTCTATGCGGACATAGACTGATCTCCCTAGACTTGGAAACAAATACTAGAACAAAACAGACAGAACATAGAACTTTCTCTAGGTTGATATAATCAAATTACCAATTAGCAAAGGATTCATACCTTGTAATTGACGGTTGTCCTCACTAGTTGTATCCTCCTGTTTCTTTGTAGTGAGACTTATGTATGATAACCTACAAGAAACACAAGCCAACAAAGGTGAAAGAAACAAGTATAATTTGATGCAACCTATGCAAATGATCAGGGAGAAATGCAACAAAGATAATCAAATCAACAACCTTTGTGGGAAAGAAACTATATTACTTTATTAATGATAATGAAAAGAGATTACAACCAAAGTTTCCTTGATTTTGTGAATATCCTTCCAACAAGCTCACTGCTCCAATACCCACAATGCATCCATGAAATCCATCACCATCAACTGACTCTTTTAGCTAAGATTGAATTCTTTCAAGACAAAGAATACCAACAATCCTCTAATATCAAACCAAAAGCAAGGCTATCAATCATTATTCTCAATCCACTATTCACTATTTTATATTAACCCCTTTCTCATGAGAAAAATCTCCTTTTTAAATATTGAAAAGTTGTTTAGGATGAGAGGTTAGGATCTCCCCAAATCAGGAGTACGAGTGACATCCAAACTTAAAAAAGGGCACCTCATATTCGAAGATTTTGTTCTAGAAACTTCATGAATTTGTTTATTTTCTCCTCTTTTAGATAGTGTCGCACCCTGTGAACTAGAAACCTGTGACATCGTCACACCCTACAGTGGTGAAACATGCGACACTTGAGAGTGTTTCACCCTGTAGTGGTGCAACATGTGACACTTTCACAAAAAAGGCTTTAATGATCATTTTTCCATGAATGGCCCCTTTTGCATGTTTTCCTTCTCTCAAAGAAAGGTTATTTTTCAACAATCATAGCTTGTATTCCTTGGATGATAGAGGATAAGTGAACATCATTAGTTGTGAAAAAATATTGTGTAACAGACTACCCCCCAAAGTATGAAGCTAGAAGAAGATGATAACTGAAATACTTTTTCGTGTGGGTAATGAAACAAAGAACTCATCAATTGGAGAACTGATAACAACAAACAAGTAATTATAGTATCATCTCTAAGGTAGGCATTCCCATACTCAGAATATAAATGACTCAAAGCATAAATTTTTACATGCAAAGATGTTTTTCCTGTACGACGGTTCATGGACACCAAATTACATTTTGGATCCATGCCAAAATGTTTCAAATCTAAACATAGCCACTGAAAATACACTATGGATCTATGTTATAAAGACTCGAATTTTTTAACATAGCCATGAAACATACACTATGGATATATGCAATATTACATACCCAAAATACTCCATCACAACCTAGACTCGTTTGACAAGACCCGGGGCCTTCATTTTCACTATCCCAGAGTATGAATCTAACCACTTGAATAAGGGTGTTGAAGTCGAACATGGTAGAAACCATATGATTACCGGTCAACGATGGTTACCGTTAAAAGATGTGAAAGGAACCACCAATAATGGAAATGGTCCTTAAGGTACATAAGTACATTCTATTGAGTGAAAATAGATGAGATAAATTCGAACACCCATAGAATCATTCGATCGAAGCTCATTGATGAAAACCTATCGTCGAAGGTAAGGAAACTTGCCATTGCATGCAAGTTCCAAGGTATTGTAGAGTTTCTAAATCGTCTTCCTAGATAATGTGTTGAAGTAGATAGGAACTTGATCCAGATTTTATGAGAAGAACGAAATGACTACAAATTATTAACAGGTTCTTAACACAAAATAACAGAGATACAGTAAAACTAGTTTTTTGTTCAATAAGAAAATAAGTTGAAACTGTAAAATGCAGCAGAAACAAGCTTGTTGGAATGGTGGCAGCTTATCTCTGAGAAGAGATATGACGATTGCGCTCATTCAGAAGAAGATGATTAAAATGAGGCTATGAAGGCCTCTTTATAATAAACAGGAATTCCAAAAACCCTAGACATCGAAAACCCTAACCCTAGGAGATGAAGTGCCAAAAGTCATGTGGGCCCCGTTTGGGTAAGTTAGTACATCAACTTCCCGGGGTCGTAACTTTTGCATACAATCTTCGTTTTAGGCGTATGATATCCCATTGGAAAGGTATCATTGAGGAGATTCATTTTGGGGGAAATAGAAAAGGATATTCTATATTTATCATCGTTTTCCTAAAAAAAACATCGTTTAGGGCCTCAAAATAGCTCTGGAAGTGAAAAACTGCTAAAAATAGTAAATTACCAAAATTGCCAGAAAAATGTTTTGAGCTAGTTCGAAAAGGTGGGTGGCCATCGATATCCACCTAACTCAATCCTCCCTCCTTAGGAATAAATGGTCTCCATTGTGTTGAGATCCCCCATCAGATGAGGAAATTTCTATTGAATTTGGCCACGGGTGAGCCACTTGCCTTGGTGCAGGAGCTACCCTGCTTTGACGACTCGATAAAGTTGGATCCTTTGTTGTCAAGTGCCCTTGATATGTGTGTCCACAATATGATCATTGGATGAATGTTGTATGCATTCGAGGTTGAGATATGTTGGTGTCAGTTGTTCTGCTACTTTTGAGGTGTCCAATAATGGTGGGAAATAAGGGCGAAGGAGATCCACGTTATACATTAGGTGTAGGCCAAGGAAAGGAGGAATGTTGAGATCAAAAGCATTATCCCCCATGGCCTTGGTGATGGTGTACGGCCCATAATGGAGTGGGTGAAGCTTCCTATGGAGTCATGTAAGGCGTTCTTTTTGCAAGTGCAACCAAACTTTGTCGCCCTCCTGAAACTTATGTGGCACCCAATGTTGATCATGGCACTGCTTGTACTTGTCATTGGAATTCTGTAGGATATCCTGCACCTGTTGGTGCATGTGATGGATCCTCTCAATGAACCGGGTTTGTGGGATTCCAAAATGTTCCCAGACTCATTCAAATAAGAGCTTTGCAGTGGCCTCTGTTGTGATATTCTTCTTGCAGGCAACCAGAATCATCATCTTAGAAAAGCGATCAGCAACCACAAAAACACAGTCATTTTCCCGCTCGGTGGATGGGAGGCCCGACATGAAGTCCATTGAGATGGATTCCCATGGCCTATCAAGAATAGGGAAAGGGGTGTACATTCCCTATGCCCTATCGAGACTTGGTGGTAGCCATACTTCAGATCAATCTTATTAATGTATTTGTCCCCCGTGAGATGATCAAGGAGGTCGTCGATTCAGGGAATCGGGTACCGGTTTTTTACTGTGATTTTATGCAGAGCCCGGTAATCAATGTAGAGTCATCAGGTTCCATATTTATTTTAACCAGCATGATTGGGCTCCTGCAAGGTGATGAGCTGGGACGGATGTGCCCCTTGTGAAGAAGTTCTTGGATATGTCGCTTGATCTCCTAATTCTCTAACAGAGAGCGGTGATAGACTGGCCCATTGGGCAGCGGTGCGTCGGGGATCAGATCAATGGGGTGCTTGACTTAGCAGTGCAGAGGTACCCCAGTAGATGAGGAGAATATATCTAGGTATTCTTCCACGACCTTATCTACTTGCTTCTTCTATGTCGAGAGTTCAGTCGCAGAGACCATGGATGTGGCTGTGATATTTCCCTTATTCTAAGAGTGAATCATGAAGAAGACAAACTTCCCCATTTGGGAGATGACCTTCCTTCATTTCTTATCAAAGATCAAATAAATAGCATTAGGTGGGACTGCCTCGGGTGTCCTGTACAATTTCTTGTTCAAAGTAATAATAACACTACGAGGCCTGGACTCATATACAGCATGAAGTTTCCATAAATAAGGTTGGCCCAAAATAACATCACAAACTTCGAGAGGAGCAACATCACACAATACCTCGTCTTTGAAGGGTTTGATGTCGTACAAAAGTTGGCACTATTGGTTGACGTGGAGATTGCTTCCTTGGTGGAGCCGTCCAATGGTGTAGGGTTTTGGGTGTGGCGTTGTCGACGAGGCCAACCGCTTGATGACCTATGCTGAGATGAGGTTCTTGTTTCTATCGCTATCAACGATGAAGTGCAATGGGGTGCCTTTTACCCACATATGTGAATGGAAGAGGCGCTCTCCTTCTTCTGGCTCGTCTAGTTCACCAGGCTGAAGCTTGGTGGTAGAAAAAGTGGCACTGGGTTCCGCCTCAATGATCTGTCTTCCCATTTCTGGTTCTGGCTCAGAGTCAGAACCCACATCTGATTCAGAGGCTTTCACTTCGGCCACCAGCGACTTCTTTGAGCAGCATTCAGCAATGTTATTCCAAGGGTGTTAGAAAAATAGGACCACGGAGAAATAAAATAAAACAAATGTGGAAACAAAACATAGAATATACATAATACAAGAAAGACACAGATTTACGTGGTTCACCCAGTGTGGGTTATGTCCACCAGAGAAATTGTCAGGTCCTTCCTTTATTATTATCCTTCAAATGAAGTGATACAACCTACAACAAAACCCACTATAACTTCATCTTCTTTCTCTCACGGTCTCCTCTCTCAGAATACAATACTTGCCATCAACCATAGCTGCAATACATTTCCCTCATAAAAGAGGGTTGTCTTCTAGGGAAAAAAAACCCTAACATAATCTCTATCATTAGATCTGCGACCTTATAATGAATGGTCCATATTTACAATGAAATTACAATATACATTTACAAGGCAATTTTTCATTCGAGGGCTTCGCCCCCAAACCCCTGTTGGGGGCTCGCTTTCCCCCAGACCCCCCAGCCAAGGGGATAGACCCCCGGACCCTGCAGAGCGGGTACCCCCCCTCTGCAATCCCCTGTGTGGAAGAGTGTACATAATTCTGGGGTGTAAATACTTCATGGGGTATAAACACGGATGAAAGTAAAAGACCTCTGAATCAGGAAGATAATCAGGCTCCACAACCAACAATCTCCCACTTGGAGACTGATCTCAACAACTCCACCGCTGATGTATATGTTGGACTCTGAACCTTCTTGAACCTGGAAAATTTCTCATCTTCATCTTCATTCTTGAATACCAACTGAAACTGAGCAGGAACTCAATTTCTCCCTGGTTACTCCCTTTGTTAACATGTCTGCAAGATTTTGGCTAGTGTGTATCTTTTCCAACTTCAAATGTCCCTCTTCCAAGGCGGATCATATGAAGTGGTACCTCAACTGTATATGCTTAGTCTTCAAATGGAAGGTTGAGTTATTTGCAAGATGAATTGCACTCTCACTGTCGCGGTACAACCTGTTATTCTCCTGCTTCTTTCCCAATTCCTCCATAAACCTTTGTAACCAAATCATCTCTTTACTAGCCTCTGTAGCAGAAACATACTCTGCCTCTATTTTTGAAAGTGAAACAACCTTTTGCAGTTTCAAAATCCAACTTACTGTTGTTCCACCTATAGTAAAAACATACCCTGTGGTGCTCCTCCTGCTGTCTTTATCACCTGCCATATCTGAATCAACATATCCCTGTAGAAAAGTGTCT
>SNQJ01S0013240.1:121188-132981 GCA_010110895.2 Picea sitchensis | reverse complement strand
AACCAGTTCCCTTTTCCAATTTTCCCTCACCATTTCTAGCGAGTACCTCTTTATTTTTACATAAGCTTGAGGAGGATAACATATGCTTGTACTATAAGCTCATCCTTTGGATGAGTATTTTGAAGTATTTTTAATGAACCCTAGGAAGGAGTGGTTAGGTCCCATATGGGTATTTCAATGTAAATTTTACGAGTCTNTAAACCAGTTCCCTTTTCCAATTTTCCCTCACCATTTCTAGCGAGTACCTCTTTCTTTTTACATAAGCTTGAGGAGGATAACATATGCTTGTACTATAAGCTCATCCTTTGGATGAGTATTTTGAAGTATTTTTAATGAACCCTAGGAAGGAGTGGTTAGGTCCCATATGGGTATTTCAATGTAAATTTTACGAGTCTAGAGAAAGTAAACTCAGTGGTTTTTCATGTTTACAGAGTTTGAAAAACACTTAAATAAAACTTCAAGATTAACTTTTTCATAATGTTAGTCTCCCAAGCCCGAAAAAGTATAAAATAATACCTAGGAGAACTCTTCTAGCCATGATCGACTAGAGTATTCATTTTTTCGTAATTAATTGTACTCAACCCAAAAAAAAAGGGTAAATTAAAATTGAATAGATTCCCTTTCAAATCCTTTAATGAACGTGAGAGGAAGCAAGTTCTCTCAACAATATTTTCATGTTTAGGGATTCTGAAAAAAGATTAAAGGAGACTCCAAAGAGTTCATTTTTCCTATAGGTTTTATGAGTCCGAAAAAGAGATAAAAGTATACTCGGTAACCTATTCTCATGTATTAACGAGCACGAGAAACAAAAAAGACTCAGCTCGGTAACTTATTATCGTGTATTTACGAACATAAGAAAGAACAAAGACTAAGTTCATTCTAGAAAATACTAATGTGTTACGATGGGAATGACCCCCAAGCGAGGATCACTCCTAGTAGTGTGTCTCTCTAGAGATATTTTTCCTCCATATTGTGTGATAGAATCTATTGGATTTGCTCCAGCATGATGTCCAAGGGCTAGAGAGCTACCCCCCAAGCATCATTTCCTCCATCGATGCTTCTTCTTTCCTCATTTAGGCGTCGGGATACTAATAGGAATATTTTCACTAGGTAGAGGAAAAGAAGGTTCAAGTATTTTATCTAGAGGAAGAAGACTCAATTCAAATGGAGGGGGGTCTATTTCATTTTTTAATGAGCTTGACAGAGATAATAAACTATACTCGTTGGTGTATGTTTCATTTTTTAACAAGCTTGACAGAGACAATGAATTATGCTCGTTAAGATCAGGTAGTACCAAAGGATCAAGGGATTCTAGGGATTGTTTCACCTGAGTCGAAATCGTGTTGACTTAGTCAATAGAAGGAGGAATGTATGGTGGTAGGAGAAGAAAAGTTCCCATCAAATATGAATCTTTTAAAAGACCCACTCCAACATTCTCATATGGAGATGAATTTTTCTCTATAAAAGGAACACTACCAATGCGTGAATCATAATTAAAGTAGACGAGTTGATCTACCGTGACTATTTTTCCTTGATGAGGCAAATGTAGTACATGAAGTAGGGTAGAAACTACAACATACATGGCATAAATCTAACCACGTCCTAGCAAAAGCTTATAATCGAGCGGTGCATCAGTAACTTCTACTCCAACAGTTATTGTCTTACCTTCTAACTCAATTGGTAATGCATTAAGTACTCCAAACAGTTTAAGTCCTCTGTCATCAAATGCCTTTAATGTATTAGGTGATTGTTTAATCGACGAAGAACCAATAGCTTTCCAAAATTTAAGAGACATCACACAGGTCGACGCTCCTTTATCTATAACAGTACGAAAAATAGTATTTTGTCGCACAATGACTTGAATTTGAAATACAAGTTTGTGAGGGATCCTTGGAAGATGAGTTTTCAATTCAAAGGCTATCATATTCACATCATTAGGGTCAATTCTACCAATGGCTAGAAATAATTCTCTTCGTTGCACAGGGAAAGTTTGGAGGACTTCGAGGGCCAACATCGCAGAAGGAGCTTGAGATAAGTCTTCTACAATATTGTAGTTTTGAGCAGCTCGCGCATGCGGATTAAAAGACAACCTACGAACAACACCTTTTGGAGGTGGTCTAATCACTATGTCTAAACTTAGTCGATCAATCTGTAAAGGACCAATAGGTGGTGGGATAAACGTATAGGGTTTCTCAACAGCACTTCCATTCGAGGAAAGATAGTCTTTGGCTTCTGTTGTGTGTGAAACCTATTTATATTTATTTGTTGTACACATAAGTACATAAGAGCTTCCTGACATAGAGGGTTTTTCTTGAGTAACCATTTGAGTCTGTTGAGATGGAAAGGATTGGTCAATATAGTGAGTGTGGTTGAATTTCCTTTAAGGAAACAATTTACATCGGCACGAAGCGGAAAATATTTAGTGTAATGATCCTCATCACAAATGAGACAAGGATATTTAGGTTTACGTTTTTCCTTATTTTTAGCTAGTGGAGTTTACGATTTCTCTTGTGGTTGGGAAGTTTGTTTTTCTTTTCCTTTTCCTTTATTCTTTCCAGATTGATGAGATTTAGCGATTGGTGTAGATTGAACTACGTCCACCTCAGATTTTTTACTAGAAGGAGTGGCAGGAGGTGTAGTATTTGGAGTAGTCATAGTGGTGGGAGTTGTCTTGGGGTTGGAAGTTGTGGTAGAAGTATTATTTTTAGTCTCTGGATTAATAGAACCAATCAGTAGCATGAGATTCTACAGGAGGTGTTGGGTTTGGATTTTTCGATGAGCGAAGAGCATGAGGAATCATATTGTATAATGTGCTAGTCTAAGAATATACCAAATCAAGATACCGGACATGACTAATGGCTTGTTCCTCTGTAAATACTCCTCCCATAGCAACATCTCAAGCAATGGGTCCTAGAAGAGATTTAGTGAGCCATTCAGCTAACAATTGATCATGAATGTGAGCTTTGATTAATCGTCTTCGCTTTCTCCACTCATGAATATGATTAGAAATATGAGTAGAGGTCATTTTTCGAAGTGAAGTTAAAATCTCAGTACATGTTTCATATCGAATAGGTAGTTGAAAATGTGTGAGGAAGGCCATGGCTAATGAATTAAAGTCACGGAAGAATCCTCCAGGTAATTCAATGTACCACTTAGTTATGGTTCCTGTAAGATTTCTTTGAAAAATATGTAAGCATATAGAGTCATCCATCAATGAGTTAGATGAACACGAAATATGGAAAGTCATAACATGATTATTAGGATCATCTCTCGGTTTACCATCGAACTTTAGAATATTCGAGGGTAATTTCGTTGGAATAAACGGCCAAAAAGGAGAGGGTGAAATGGGATCATTCATTAATCGAGACAAGTCTAGTAAATCCAAAGTGGCTAAAAATGGAAATTGTCGATTAACTTCGAGATAGTGGTAACTTTGAGGAGGAATTTCTATTGAAATACCAGTAGGACCATAAGCAGCTTGTAAAGGTGCATTATATATTGATCTTATTGCAGGTTGTTGGTGGTGGTTTTGGGACATATAAGCAAGGTAACTTGTTGATTAGGCATCCCTCCTTGAGGATGAATACCTATTTGAACTGGTTGACTCCATGTAGGGTTCATGGTTCCTGGAAATGGTTATCCAGGATTCAGACCTGGGAAAAGAGGGTTAGAGGGTCCAGCTTGGGTAGTTCGGGGAAAAAAATTCCCAAGATTAAGACCTAGGAAAACAGGGTTAGAGGGACCTGCATGATGGGTTCCTCCACTTGAAGGGTTTGCCAAGGTATATTTCCCCCCAAGCTGTTGTTTTGTTCCAGGATTCCAAGATGGTCCTATAACCTATGATCTAGTAAATGGTTGACCCATAATAAGGTTTTGTCCTCCAGCTAAAGGTTGACCCCCAACCATAATTTGTGTCCCAACAGAAAGCTAAGATCCAGAAGGTAGTTGACCACTTTTTCCTCCAGAAGGTTTTGATACTCCTATTGAAATCTAGGTAGGATTAGGAACTTATCCACTAAGAGAATTATATTTGAGGGGAAGTGATTGACCTTCTCTAGGAAGAAGCGGTGTTCCAATGAGATTTTCATATGTCGAAGAGTTACTATCTTGAAAAGGTAGAGTTTTCACAATCGTCATTGCACTATTCAACTGACTAGGAAGGACAAGACCTATCCCACTTGATACCTAACTTGATATAGCAGCAATGTTACCTATTTGTCCCACAAGATGACCAAGGAAAAGGTTTGGGGATGTGGTGAACGTACTAGTAACAACAGGTGTAAGTGGTGTAGGAAACGATGGTTGAATGATACCCAACCTATCAAAAATATCATGACCCGAGGGAGTTCCCCATAAAGGACAAAATAGATTTTTACTTGGATCTAATGTGGCAGAGGTTTGAACAGGGGTTGTGAATCCTTCAAAAGGTTGTGATGGTAATCTAGGATAATCTTCAGTTATAATTTCTCCTAAATAATTTACTCAGACTAAAAGTGGACGAAAGGGATTAGTTAATGGTGGGTTTGTAGGATGGATAAAACCTTCTTGAACACTTTTCATAACTCCCTCAGAATGTTCAATCAAAGGAGTAGCAACACTCCTAGTGTCAAAGTAATTTTCTTCGTCAACAATATCTCCACAAGAAGTATCTTCTGGTGAATGGGAAGGTATTGGTTGATAATATTCGAGAGGAAATCCCTGCATCCTACGTGAGTGACGAAGATCATCGTCAGCCATAGTAGAAAGGGTAGAAAATTTAAATCCCACTATATAAAACAGACAAGATTCAGCTAACAAATTAGGAAGAAAACCATGCAAACAAAACTTTTCACAGTGAATGCACTAGTTGGTGATGAAATCCAACGTCATGAGAGAAATGTAAAAAGGGTTGGGGTAGAGCGGGTGGACCAGTTACATTGGTGACTTTCTTAACGAACTTATGCCCTGGTGCAAGTTCGCACATGGAAGAACAGTGGGTTACCCTCCAAGGAGCCCGAGTGAGTTTGACCAACATCTGATCCATGTACAGCAGAGACTTTCCCCTCTGCCATCACCTTGTGTAGGATCCCTAAATATTGTGGCCTATAAGGTTACCACTTAAAACACCCGATCCTGAGAAAATAGTTGACAGTCAGATATACACGCAAGGATGGGGTCGAAACCCAAAATCCACTTGAGAGGTGCCTCGGACCGATGTAAGACCTCCCAAGTGATGCCCAAGTGTCAAACGACATTGTTTGTAATATGTGCACACCACTCCACCAACACCAACGAAGCGGGGTTATTTACTCCACTGATCCCAATGTGACCTCGTGATTTACCCTTGTGTGAGAAGGGCTTCCCAAGACAGAGATGTGGAAATTGGATTTGTCTCCCTAACACAAGATTTGATGTTTTTTTGATAGCTTTGGAGAGTTATCCTCACCACCTATTCCAAAGCACTACACCTAAGCTAATTTTGGTGTGCTACCAAATAAAAAATATTGAATGAATTTTATTAGCCCTTAGTTTTAAGGGCTATTGTTTAACTCAAAAGGATGCAGAAGTGAAATTGATGATGTTTCACCTTGACTAAAAATATCATGCAATAAGATATGAAACGGAATTTTTCTTTTGATGAATCCTAATTACATAGAAGAGAGAAGGTACTTTTCTTTTGAAACGTAAAACCCAAAATGCAATTCTTTTGAAGAAGCATCCCAATATTTTCACAAAATAATCAATGACTTAATTATTCTAATTTAGCCTAAAAGTCTAAATGCATAAGTTTTTTCCTCTTAAAAATGAAAATGAACGCAATTCTACTTAAGTTCTTTCTTTTTAATTAATATTAAATTTTGTAATGAAAGAAACAAAAGATTCTTCAAGGAAAAATACGCATCCACAACTCAAGACACAACAGAAAGATACAAAACTTCCACGGTAATATTTCCAAAACTACAAAGATGTCCCAAATGCAAAGCAAAAGATGGAAGATCTTAATTTTTTTTTAAACAAAATCCTTAACACAAAAGATAAGAGAAAACCAATCAACAAAACACTTTGAGAAAAGCAATTAAGAGCTAGCTGAGAGACACTCGAAGACCAGGCTAAGAGATTATACCTCTTTCAGATATAGGTAAAAAAATTACTAGAGACAAAGCCAAGCAATCGTGAATAAATTGAAACAATGATCAAAAACAAACTCTAAGACTACTAAGAAGATTGTAAATCAAACCTAAGATTCACAACAAAGGTCAGATCTGAGACCTAGGCAAGAAAAATTCAAATAAAATTTGATTTTCCAAAAAGTGTCACGAGTTGTTGTGGCACCCAGAGTGAAAATACAGAGTGTCATGGGCTGCAAACTATGCACAGTGCGACAGTTCCACACTGTTTCTCAAAGTCAAGGTGCGATAATCAAGAAAATATTGGAAAAAACAAAAAACTGAAGAAGATTTCCAGTGAATTTCAGGGTTGACTAATCAGACGGTGTCAGGTGAAGACTCAGAGATATAAAGCAATACAAGGTAGCAAGGCTAAGAGATAAAATTTGAAGGAAATGTCCCTAGTGGAGTCACCAATTTTTTTATCGGACAAATCAGTCTGTGCGGACACAGACTGTTCTCCCTAGACTCGGAAACCAAGACTATAACAAAACATATAAAACATAGAATTGTCTCTAGGTTGATATAATAAAATCAACAATTGGTGAAGGATTCATACCTTGTAATTGACGGTTGTCCTCGCTAGTTGTATTTTAAAGTTTCTTTGTCGTGAGAATTATGTATGATAACCTGCAAGAAACACAAGCCAACAAAGGTGAAAGAAAAAATTATAATTTGATGCAACCTATGCAAATGACCAAGGAGAAATGCAAAAAATATAATCAAATAAAGACAACCTTTGTGGGAAATAAACTTTATTACTGTATTAATGATAATGAAAAGAGATTACAACCAAATTTCCCTTGATGTTGTGAAGCTCCTTCCAACAATCTCACTGCTCCAATACCCACAATGCATCCATGAAATCCATCACCATCAACTGACTCTTTTAGATAAGATTGAATTCCTCCAAGCCAAATAATATTAACAATCCTCTAATAACAAACCAGAAGCAATGTTATCAATCATTATTCTCAATCCATTATTCACTATTTTCTATTAACCCCTTCCTCATGAGAAAAGTCTCATTTTTATAGATTGAAAAGGAGGCTAGGATGAGAGGTTAGGATCTCCCCAAATCAAGAGTATGTGTGAGATCCAAACCAATTAGAGGACACCTCATATTTGAAGCTTCTCTTCTAGAAACTTCATGAATTTGTTCATTTTCTCCTCTTTTAGATAGTGTCGCAACCTAAGACATTCTCGCACCCTTCAATGGTGCAACATGCGACACTTGAGAGTGTTGCACCCTGCAGTGGTGCAACATGTGACACTTTCACAAAAAAGGATTTAATGATCATTTTTCCATGAATGACCCCTTTTGCATGTTTTCCTTCTCTCAAAGAAAGGTTGTTTTTCAAAAATCATAGCGTGTATGTTCTAGTTGATGGATGATAAGTGAACATCATCAGTAGCGACAAAATATTATGTAACAATATGATCCAATATAAGGGATTAAGTCTTAATTATTGGATGGAAGCCATCAACTATGAAAATTACATAGTAAATTGCACTCTCACAAAGGATATAAAAAATATAACATCGGAAGAAGCAAGGAAGAAAATTACGCTAGATGTAAGCCACTTTTGGGTATTTGGTAGTGTAGCATGGGCTCACATTCCTCATGAGAAAACAAAATCTTTACAGCCTAAAAGTGAGAAGTGTATTTTTGTTGTTTATTTTAAAGATGTCAAAGGTTACAAACTTTTTCAACCTCATTCTAATGAAATTATTATTAGAAGAGATGTTAAATTTGATGAAAATATCTTAGCCTGCGAGCCTAATTCAGTGTTTGTGCCTTTTTTTGTCTGTGAGTTATCTTCTCCATTTGTTCCATATTTTATTCCTATTTTGGTTTCTTCTTCTTCAGATGATGACAATGAGGATGAAAATCCACCTCCGACTGATCACCTTCCTCTAAATGATTCTATTGAAAAAGAACATGCACTAACACCACAGCTTTCCCGATGGGTCCATTCAACTCGAGAAGCAGTTGGTGATCTTGTCAGTGATCCTTTAGATCAACGTTGAACACCTTCACAATTCCAGCAAACCTCTTCCCTTTTGGATCAATTTTCAAAGACTCATGATCCATAGAAATTTGCAGAAGCTTCAAGTCATCTAAATTGGGATACAACAATGAATGAAATGTATCGTTCTTTAATTGAAAATGATGCTTGGGATCTTGTACCTCTTCTGAAAGGAAGAAAACTTATCAGATGTAAATGGGCGTATAGAACTAAGTATGCATCAGATGCAAGTGCCAAAAGACATGAAACCCGATTAGTTGCCAAAGGATTCTCTCAATTTGAAGGCATTGACTATAATGAAACCTTTTCCCCCGTAGCCAAAATGAATTCAACCCGCATTGTTCTTTCCCTTGTTGCGTCACATAAATGCGAGGTCCATCAAATGGATGTTAAATCTATATTCTTGCATGGGGATTTGCAAGAATAAATCTATATGGAACAACCTCCTGGCCATGTCCAAAATGACTCCAGCCTTGTTTGTCAACTTAAGAAATCTCTTTATGGTCTTAAGCAAGCTCCTCGAGCTTGGTATGCCAAAATGGATTGCTTTCTTCTTGATACTGACTTTTCTAGATGTCATTCTAACCCTAATGTCTATACCAAGAGTAGGAATCCATATCATAATCCTTGTTCTTTATGTTGATGCCCTTATCCTCACTAGTAGTGACCCAAAATGTTTAAACCATGTGAAAACCAACCTTAAGAAGAAATTTGAAATGTTTGGCTTGGGCTATTTGCACTATTTTCTTGGCCTCCAAGTTTTTCAAACCAAGGAAGGAACTTTTCTTTCCCAATCTATGTATGTTTGTGACCTTATTCGTTGTTTTCACATGCAATATTTTAAACTAGCCCCTTCTCCCTTTCAGTATGAAGATAAATTTTCTACCACATATACTTCACCTGAAGTTGATGCCACTTTGTACCACCAATTAGTTGGTAGCCTCTTATATTTGAATCATACCCATACTGATATTTCCTTTGTTGTTGATCTTGTTGCCTGGTATATGCAAACACCCCATGAAAGTCATTGGAAAGCAACTAAATGGATACTTCAGTATGTCTGACGTACAATTCAGTTTGGGATACATTACAGCTCAGGGGGGGACTCCTTTATTGGTTGGTTTCATTGATTCAGATTGGGCCAGTGACCTCGATTATCAAAATTCAGTTTCAAGTTATGTTTTCATCTTTGGCTCAAGACTTTTCACTTGGGCCTGTAAGAAACAACAAGCTATTTTTCTTTCTTTAACAAGTGCAAAGTACCAAGTAGTCGTTAATGTAAGTCAAGAATCCTTGTGGCTTCGATAGATCCTTTCAAAGTTTGGATTCAAACAACAACATCCGAAAACCCTTTGGTGCGACAATCATAGTGCCATCAAGCTCACTAAAGACCCAATTAAACATCGATGCAAGAAACACATCGAGCTACACATGCACTTCATCCAAAATTTCATTCATGATCGAGCTATTGAAGTGCTTTTTTTTCCTACAGAAGATCAAGTTGCTGACATATTCACAAAGTCTCTTATAGAAGTGAATGTTTCCAAACTTCGCTCTATGTTAGGAGTTCAGGAAGTTGTCATTAAGGGGGGGTAGGCTCCAATGCCTCTGATCCAGATTATTTTCGACACGAAATGAGAGCAGAGATATAATAAAGAAATGCAAAGAGATATCATGTATATCCAATAATATAACAGAAATATATCAGAGATGCAACCATAAACACAGAGATACAGTAATACATGATTTCTATTAATGAAAGAAATGTACAGAGACTGTAAAAATACATAGTGAAAGACTCGCTAGAATGGTGGTCGCTTATCTCTGAGAAGAGATGTGACGGCTACTCACATTCACAAGAAGATGATTACAATGAGGCTCTGAAGGCATTTTACAATAAGCAAGAATGCCAAAAACTCTAGACATCCAAAAACCTAACCCTAGGAGATGAAGCGCCAAAAGTGATGTGGGCCCCGTTTGGGTATGTTAGTACATCAACTTCCCGAGGTCGTAACTTTTGCATACGATCTTCGTTTTAGGCGTATGATAGCTCGTTGGAAAGGTATTATCGATGAGATTCATTTTGGGGGATAAATCATGCCTTTGGATATCATTGAGAACCTCAATCTTGAAAAACCTTCATTTAGGCCCTCAAAATGGCCCCGGAAGTTAAAAACTTCTAAAAATAGTAAATTGCCAGAAAACTGTTTTGAGCCAGTCAAAAAAGGTGGGTGGCCACCGATATCCACCTGGATCAATCCTCCCTCCTTAGGAAGCAATGGTCTCCATTGCGTTGAGTGCCCGGGGGAGAGGGAAAAGCGTTTGTTGAATCTACATCTTGGTGAGTTGCTTACCGTGATGGAGATGTCGCGCTACTCATTTTGTGGAAGTTTGTCATGAACCTGTTGCTAGAGGGGTTGACTTTGTTCAACCAGTCGGGCTATCTGAGATGACTATGTGTAGAAGGAATCTTTGTGTTTTTTTTGCAATCTTGTCGGCCTGCTTCTGTTGGATAGAAGGTGCTCGGGCCGAGGTTGTAGTGGTTGCAGTATCCTCCTGTTCCCTTTTTGAACAGATTGTGAAGAAGTTGAATTTTGTAGTATGAGATACTACCTTGTGGAACTTTTTAGGTGGAACAATAGTCGAAACTACCTCTGGTATTCTGTAGAGATGACCCCCCAGAGAAACAATGACACTACGGGGTTGAGACTCATAAACAGCATGGCACTTCCACATATATGTTTGGCCCAAGAGAACATCACAGACCTCTAGTGGGGAAACATCACATAATACCTCATCCTTGAAGGGATGGATGTCATATGACAATCAACATTGTTGGCTGACAAGAAGATCTCATCCTTAGCGAAGCCACCCGATGTTGTATGGTTGTGGGTGTGGTGTTATCGACAATCCCAACTGTTTTACGACCTCTGTTGAGATGAGGTTCTTCTGGCTTCCTCTATCAACAATAAAATGCAGTGGGGTCCCCTTCACCCACATCTGTGAATAAAAAAGGAGCTCCCCTTCTTCAGGATCTGTTGGTTCTTCTAGTTAAATTGTTGCGGTCGCGACAATATCAGTGGGGTCTGCACCAATGATCCGTCCTTTACCAGTATTTTCAGAATTAGATTCTGAATCAGGGTTCATCTCTTTGTCTTTGATGTCGGCCACCAATGACTATTTTGAGCGACATTCATCGGTGTTGTGCCAGGGGCTTTTGTGGAACTCACACCATTTTCCAGTGTCCTTCTTTGTCTTTCCATGACCTTTCTTTTCCTGTGTCTTGGACTGGTTTTCAGGAGACTGTTTGTTAGGGTCGTCTTTTTCATACTTTGATTGTTGCGTATTTGCAGACCCGAATTCCCATCTGTTCTGGTGCTTAAATTTCTGCTCGATTTTAATAGAATATCGATAAGCATCATCGAGTGATGAGATGTCCAGAAAATCCATTTCATTTTGGATGTATCTATGTAGAGCCCCACGGTATTTCAGAACCAAATGTCACTCGGATTCTTTGATACCCAGCTTGGTGCGCAAGGTATGGAAGGTATTGGTGAACTCTAGAACTACTTGGCCCCTCTCTTGTTGCAGTGTGGTCCTTCTCATGTATTGGTCCT
>SNQJ01S0013240.1:103105-114353 GCA_010110895.2 Picea sitchensis | reverse complement strand
GGTTATTTGGTACAGGTTGGTGCATGGTTGATGCACTTGTTTATGGTACAGGTTAATTACAGGTTGATGCATGGTTCATATTTATTGGTACAGGTTTACAGCGGTATATCTCACAGTGACAGGTTGACAGTTGTTACCCATAATTTTGGTCGTCATGATGATGTATTGATAATGGTGTATTCAGGCTCTTCATTAGAACTTTCTCCTGAGAAAAGTTACCTTCATCTCTTTCCAGAAATCACATTTTGGAGGAAGGTTCGCAAGCTGCTAATGTATGATTCTCGCAGGCTGACTTAAGCCAAGGTGCGAGAAGTTCACACTGTGTCTAACTGCTAGGGTGCGAGCTCTTTCTAAAGAAGGGAAAAAGATGAATTCTCGAAGCTTCTAGAAGGGAATCTTCTAGAAGGATGAGATGGCATTTGAATGGTTATCTAAGTACTGGATTCCTGATATTTTGGGATCATTCTTATCTAAGTAACTAATTCATTCTCTCCTATATATTGAGGGGATTCTCATGGAAAAAGTTAGAAGCAAACAAGGTTAAGCAAGACAGTGGAGAATTGGTGAAAAGACTGTGTGAAGGATTGATGCTACAGCAGCTAAGAACTCTAGCAAGTTTATCAAAAGTGGTTGATCTTCTTCATACAAGTGAGCAAGTGTGTGTGTCAGAGCCAAGGGCCATCGAAAGGAGGTTTGCAACATCAAGGCTCAGGTTGTAATATTTTCTTTCTATCAATATAATACAGTAATATGTCCCTTTCCCATAAAGTAATATGTCACTTTATTGTATAACTACTTGATCATATACATAGATTGGTGGTTGAATAAATTGAGGTGTCTTCACTCTGATTGGTTTGTATTGTTGTGATCTTGACTGTACGAGAGCATTGGAGCGAAGTGGGAGAAACAAAGGCCAAAGGAAGTGATCATAAGGTATGTTCGTGATTCTTGCCTCCTATTTAATTCAACAGTTACAATCTAGGAAAAGAGTATTATTCTGTCTTGATTTGTTCTAGATCTAGGTGGATCTAGGGAGATCGGTTTGTGTCCGCACTTATGGATTTATCCAATAACAAAATTGGCGACTCCACTGGAGATCATCCCATTTTCTTGGTGGTTTTTTGTGTTTTTATGTGGCCATTTTCTCTGGTTTATTTTTTCTCCTGTCCTATCAGTCTCTGAGTCTTCAGGATATCCTAATAGACCTTCTGAGTCCAGAAACTTTTTGCAATTTTACTTCATTTTTCAAATTTTTGGATATGTTCAGGAATTCTCACACTGCACTCCATTGCAGCCTACGAGAACTGGTCAGGTTCGCACCCTGCTCATAGGGTTCAGTGCGAGGTTCTCGCACCTTGCTCAAAGTTTTCCTGCATTGCTTGCCTGCGAACAGTCTTTTTCAAAATTTTGAATTTGAGGTTTGGTTTTTCTGACTGCCCAGAACAGTTGGAATACCTCTTATGGGTTTCTTGGACTGTTGATTGATATCTTTCTTGCTTTAGTTTGCATGCGTGAATAGTCTTAGGGTTTTAAGGTTTTTCTTGTCCTTTGTGGCTTGACTTTCGTTTCTCAACTCTTATTGGCAAAACCATTCTCTCTGACTTCAGATTCTGAGTGTGTTTGAATTGTTGGGATCCAGTGATTGGTTGAAAGTTAAGTTTACTTGGTGTTTTCTCATTTGCTTATTGGTTTGAAAGAACATTTTCTTTTGCATTGAGAAAACTATTTGGTTTGCTCTTTATTTTTGCTTTCATTGAAAGAGTAGATTGGGTTATTTGCTTGTTCATTGATTTGATTTTTTGTACTCTCACTGTCATAGTTTGAGTCTTTTTTGGAAAGTGAACAACAAGCTTTTCTTTCAACAAATTGTTTTTTGTCTTTTAGAAAACTTGGAAAATCAAATTATTGAGATTGTTGAAGTATTTGAAAAGACACATAGAGAATTGTCATTTGTTAAATGATTGTTTGTGTTGGCATTTGAAAGGAAATTTTGCATTGTAGTACACGGTTGATCTGGAAAACTTCTTCTCTCTCCCATACATAGGATTCATTGAATGAAACCCTGTCTTTTTCATTATCATCCTTGCATTGTTGGGTCAGAGTCATACAACATAAGTTTCACTGCTGTTACCTTTGAGTAAACAACAGCTCTTAAAAACACTGCGTAATCATAAAATTTATCTAGTAACTCTTTTCTAGGGCTCTTTTACACCAACATTTAGCTAGGCTAGCGCTTTGGAGTAGGAAGAGAGATACACTCTCCAAAAGCACAAAACACACAATATCATCTTGTGTTAGGGAGTGTTAAATTCCATTTTGCAACATCTTGTCCTGGGAAGCCCTTCTCACACAAGGGTCAAACATTAGGTCGCATTGATATCGGCAGAGTTACTCACCCTGCTTTGTTGGTGTCAGTGCAGAGATTGCACATATTACGGGGATCACTCCGAGGTATACCCACAATGATGAGTGGAAGCCTTTTAAGTTGATTTCGGGCTAGATACCCTGCCCTTGCGTGTGGATCGGACTGTCGACTGTTCCCCCAGGCTTTATTGTTGTTGGTGGTGACCTTAGTGGCCTATCTCTCTAGGTTCTTACCCGAGGTGACTGTGAAGGGGAAAGTCTTCACGGTACCTGGAATTGACGTTGACAAAACTCACTCAGGCTCATTGGAGGGTATACCCACGATTATGTGTGGGAGCTTGCACCAGGGTGTAAGTCCGTTAAGCAGGTCGTCGGCGTCAATTATCCACCATAGCCCCGCCCCTTCTCGTCTCGTTGTTACGACGTTGGATTTCATCACCAACTAGTGGCTTCGAAATTAGAAGGTTTTGTTTGCTTGGTGATTGCTTCCTAGATTTTTGTTTACTAGCGCGTGTTGTTTGTTTCTCGAAGTTGACCATAGGAGTTTCTTTGCGGAGCTTGTCACTCGTTTACAATAGCTCCCCCACGTCGTTCACGTAGAATGCAGGGTTTATCTCTAGAGAATCTAGACGATTCACAACCCTTGCCTACAGCTACTCTTGAGGGCTGTCCTAAGGATTATCCTCGGCAGAGTGAAGTCCTAGAAGTTTCTACACCACCTCCATAGGTAGAACGAACTGATTCTTTAGAACCTTTCCGAATTACCAATACTAGAGAAGAATTTCGAATTCATCGTGGTGAACGACCCTTTGTGCGATTAAATTCTTCCAGAGAATTAGTTGTTACCTCTTCTGGATCACCCGTTGGGCCTCTTCCCGGTATAGAGAGCCATGATCCTTTTTGGTCAGCAAACATCCGCAGGGGCCTCTTTAGTCCTGAGTCGCCTGTGGTCTCTGAAATTAACTCTCCGGTGTTTTCTGAGATAGAGACTGTACCGTTGAACACTACTTATCAATTCACTCTTTCTGATGAGATGGCCCATCTCACGATTACTACGAGTGTCCCAACCTAATTCACTACAGTTGGTCTTGCTCCTATAAACACCCAGCGAATGCCCAATGTTACTCTGACACTCCCACCCGGATACCATGCGTTGAATGCTTTGTTGAATGCTTCTGTTCCAACACCTCCACAAACCCCATCTGGTACTCCTGGTGCTCCTTCTTTTCATGGGCACCCTATTCCCGGTTTTATTCCGACACTCCCTCAATTTCCTTCTGGCAATATTAATCCTGGTGGCATTATACCGACAGTTGCACCAAACTTGTAGATTCTCATTGGTGGGCAAGGTGGTACACTTCAATTTCCTCTTACCGGACACAATCCCATTCCTACACAACCTTCAATTGGGACACAACATCCATTTGGAACTTTGCCTATGGTCGGGGGACCAACCTCACCTTTTGGACAAAATATACCTCCTACTTTGGCTCAGTATTGGAATCAAATGTTACAAAATCTTCCTCAAACGACTGGGGGGAAGCAGTTGTCTGTCCTATTGTAGGCCAACCATATCCCGGCGTACCTAATCCTATTTGGGGTATGAATTCTCAAACTCATGTCCCCACTCAAGGATACAATCCCCCGAGTTATTATCCTCTCCAACCACCACCGAATCAGCCCAGGTCTTCCTATTATGGGTAGACTGCTTACGGTCCTACTGTTTTTCCGACATGGCTCCCGGTTCTGCTGCGAAGTGGTATATTGAATTACCACGAGGTTTCTTCTCTGACTTTAACACTTTATCTATGGCTTTCCTTACGCATTACCAGTTACCGATTCGTTATGATACAGGGACTGAAATTTTAACTTCCTTCAAACAAAGTAAAGGCACTCATATATCTTATCATATTCATGAGTGGCGAAGGAGACAACGTCTCATTAAACTTGAGCTCCCTGATCAGTTGCTCGCGGAATGGTTTACCAAATCTTTTGTGAACGAAATAGGTAAGGAGATAGCTATGGGTGGTGTTGTCACGGAAGAGTAGGCTATAAGTCGTGCTCAATATCTTGATCTTGTTTATTCACAAAAAGGAACTCTTTATGACTTACTACCTGATTTACCTCGTCCAAATGCTTCCAGCACTTCAACTACTCCAGTTGCTTCGCATGTCACTGACGGTGTGATTGGTACGGCCCAAGCCCAATTTCATTATGTTTCGAACTCCAACCCTAAGTCTGCTTCTTCTAATGTTCAAAATGCTCTGTCTCCTGCCACTCCCACCAGCAAAACTTCTGAGGTAAATGTCGTCCAATCTACCCCGGCCGGTAAAAACAAATCAAAAAAGGGGAGAGGCAAGAATAAGGAGGGAAAAAATAACAATCCAGTAGAGAAAACTAAAAATACTCTTGTTGAAGATCGGGGTAAGCGCAAACCATGCCACCCTTGCCTTATCTGTGGTGATGATCACTACACGAAGGATTGTCCACGACGTGTCGAGGTTACTAAGTTCCTTCAAGGGACCTCAAAACCTTCTACCCCGGCAGTCATGTCCCAACCCTTCCCATCTCAACAACAGGCTCAGTTGGTCATTCATGATCAACCATCCTCTTCTACGACATCATATGTTTTGATGTGTACTGGTGATTCTAAGAAAAACAATGTTGCACTCACAACTAGAGCCAAAGATTATACTTCGTCTAAGGAGAATGTTGACGATTTACCTCCTGCTTTGGTACAACCCTCTCCACCGAATCCACCTACAAACGGTCCTCTTCATCTCGAACGACCGAGCCTTGATACAGTCGTGCGACCCCCTAAGGGTGTTGTTCGCAAATCGGCATTCAATCCTCATGCTCGTGCAGCCCATAACTACAGCATTGTTGAAGATCTGGCCCAGGCACCTTCAGCTATGTCTGCCCTTGAAGTCCTTCAGTCTTGTCCTGCACAATGGAAGGCACTGTTGAAATCTATAGGTGGCATTGACCTAGCAGATACGAATTTAATAGTCTTTGACTTGGAATATCACATTCCAAGGTTACCCCCTCAACTCGCGTTTCAAATTCAAGTTGTTGTCTCTAACAAGAACATTTGTCGAACTGTTATCAATGAGGGTGCCTCTACGTGTGTAATGTCTTTTGCTTGTTGGAAATCCATTGGCTCTCCTCCCTTAAATGAATCACAAAATACTTTGAAAGCCTTTAATGGCTCTGGTTTTAAGCCTTACAGTGTTCTTCCTTCGTTGCCCGTTATGATAGAAGGTAAGACGGTCCAAGTTGAAGTGGAAGTCTTCGATGCTCCCCTTGATTATAATCTTCTGCTCGGTTGTAGCTGGATAGATTCCATGTGTGAAGTTGTGTCAACACTTTTCCATGTAGTATGTTTTCCTCATCAAGGAAAGGTAGTTACTATTGACCAACTTGCCTTCTTCAATTCCGATACTCGTACTAGCAACGTGTCGTTTATAGCTAAAACCCCGCTGGGTTACAAGAATGTCGGAGTAGGCCTTTTAAAAGACTCTTCGTTAATGGGTACTTTCCCCATTCCACCGCCCAATATTCCATGCCCGTCAGTTGCTTCTATCAACATGATCTGCACTGTACCTCATGAACTTCCTGTGTCTTCCGACCCTTGGATAGTCCCTGACCCTGGAGATCACGCTCGTTTCGGCGACGTCATGCCGTTAAGTCCAGTTGAGTGTGCTTATCAGGCCATTCAATCGGCAACACCTTCTACCCCCTCTCTTGATGAGTTGTCTCCCGATCCTTTCCGTGTTATCTTTCCCATTGATGAGATGATCATGTCCATTATCGAGGACACCCCATGGGACGATGGACATCATCGTTCTATACTCTTTCTGGGATAACACACTCTTGAGAACTACCAACGGATTTCGACTCCGTCGACCGTTGTTTTCATATCAACCGTTCCTGGATCTACACATGATGTGTTTGCCGAAGGGAACCTCAGTAATATCTCTCCCACGATTCCCATTGACATATCAGTTAAACCTGGGATAATTGAAAATGTTCATATTGGAGCTTCGTGTTCTTCCGACGAGATCGTCACCTATACCTCCCTGTTTAAAGAATTTCGTGATATCTTCGCCTGGAGTTACGAAGAGATGCCAGGTATCAACCCTGCTATTGTTGTACATGAGATCAAGACATACCCCGGAGCTAAACTTGTCCGGCAGTGCCTACGTCCAGTACACCCACGTAAAGCGGTGGCTATCAAACTTGAAGTTGAAAAACTTCTCAAAGCCGTCTTTATTTATCCCGTGGCTCTGACAGAATGGGTTTCCAACCCTGTACCGATTGATAAGAAAGGAGGCAGTATTCATGTATGTGTTGATTATAGGGATATTAACAAAGCCTATCCAAAAGACAACTTTCCAACCCCTTTTGTTGACCAGATTGTCGATGATTGTGCCGGAAGTGAAATATTCTCTCTCGTGGATGGTTTCTCCGACTATAATCAAATTAACATCGCTCCTGAGGACCAACATAAAACCGCTTTTATTTGTCCTTGGGGTACTTTTGCCTATCAGAAACTTCCCTTCGGTCTTAAGAACGCTGGAGCAACGTTTCAACGTGCTATGTCTTATGTTTTTCATGATATAAAGCATATCGTTCAACCCTATTTGGACGATTTACCAGCTCATTCTTTGCACCGATTCGATCACCCCACTCATCTCCGAGCTATTTTCGTTCGTTGTCGGTTCTACCGTATTCGTTTAAATCCTCATAAATGTGTTTTTTGCGTAGAATCCGGCTGTCTTCTAGGTTTCATCGTTTCACGTCAAGGGATCAGGGTGGATCCTCTTAAGGTTGAGGCGATTCTTAATCTCCCTCCTCCTTCTACACTGCGCCAGTTGCAAAGTTTGCAGGGGAACGAAAAATTTCTTCGTCGTTTCATCCCTAATTATGCCGAGATAACTCGTGGTTTTACGCAGCTACTAAAGAAGGATTTGGATTTCGTTTGGGATTCAGTTGCAAACAATGCTTTTGAAGCTTTGAAGTTGTCTCTAATGCGATCTCCACTTCTCTTTCCACTCGATTACAGTCGCGATTATTTCCTTTATCCTGCTGCCTCGGAGTACACTATTGGCATGGTTCTCGTCCAAGAGGATGATAAGCACGACGAGAATGTTTTTTACTACTTGAGTAGAAGTCTCACACCAACTGAAATCAAGTTTCAACATGTTGAAAAACTGTCTTTGGCTGCCATCCAATCCGTTCAACGCTTTCGGCATTATATTCTCTCAAGGAAAACTACAGTGATTTCTCATTGCAACCCCATGCAACACATTTTAACACATCAATTGCTAGGGGGAAAATACTCCAAATGGATTGTCATACTCCAGGAGTTTGACTTGGAATTCGATCGTGCCAAGTCCAAGAAATCCTTAGTTTTTGTTGAGTTGATATGCAATTTTCCTCACTCTGCCACGAAAAATGTAGCAGTAGATTCATTACCCGATGAATCACTTTTCTTTATTAACACTGATGATATTTGGTATGGGGATATCATTATATATCTCCAAACTCAGACTTTTCGGCCTGCTTTGTCTAGTAATGAACGATGTCATGTACGCTATCAGGCTCATCAATACATTATCCTCGGAGATACTCTTTACCGTTGGGGAATTGACTATGTTTTTCGACGTTGTCTGACGTTTGACGAAGCCGAGAAAGATCTGAATGACTACCATTCTGGAGCGTGTGGTGGTCATATGTCTGGGTATGCTACTGCCCAGAAGATTTTACGCGCAGGATATTTTTGGCCTTCTTTGTTTAATGACTGCATTACTGCCATTCATAAATGTCATGCCTGCCAGACCTACAATCAGAAAATTCAGTCACATCGTGCTCCTATTCATCCTGTGGTCTCAGTTGGTCCTTTTGTGAAATGGGGCATTGATTTCATGACATGTCACCCTCACTTGGCCGGGGGGCATGGTTACATCATTGTAGCAGTTGATTATTTTACTAAATGGGTCGAGGCGATGCCGACAATCGATAATATTGGAAAGACTGTAGCGTTGTTTCTTTTTAACCATGTCGTAGCTTGTTTTGGTGTTCCCCAAGCTATCGTTACTGATCACGGTAGTCATTTTAGGAATTTTATGATGTCTGAACTGACGGAAAAGTTGGGTCTTCGTCATGATAACTCAACACCCTATTATCCGCAAGCTAATGGCCAGGTCGAAGCAATCAACAAAGTTCTTATAACTATGCTTCGACGGATGATAGGAATTCATAAAACTAGCTGGAACACGATGTTGTTTTCGGCATTGTGGGCATATCGAACATCTGTCATATCCACTACTGGGTTTACGCCCTTTCGATTAGTCTATGGTGTGGAAGCCATTCTTCCTATAGAATGTGAGATACCCTCTCTGAAGCTAGTTGTCGAACTCTTACCCAATACTTCTGCTGAGGAAGAACGTCTATTGTATCTGATGCGATTAGACGAAACTCGACGTGACGCCACTCTAGTAATAGAAGCCCAGAAGAAACATGTCAAGGCACAGTATGACAAGCATGTCAAGCCTCGCGTTTTCTCTGAAGGTGATCTTGTTCTTCTTTATGAACAAGATCAAGATGTCTTAGGAGCTGGGAAATTTGAACCAATGTGGCGAGGTCCTTATTTTGTTCATCGAGTTTTGGATAAAGGAGCATATGAGCTAGTTGATTATGATGGTATCCCTTTGAGTGAACCCAAGAATGGGTTGTACTTGAAGAAGTATTTTGCATAAATCATTTGTGCACAAGTACTTGTATTTTATGTATCATACTTTGTGTGTGTTACTTTATTTTTCTTTTGACATTATCAAGTCTCTGCCCTTATGTGACGTTGTGTTTGATTGCCAGATGTCGGAGTCTTCGCTACCCTATATTGGCTTCGTTGATGGTACTAGCCGTAGTACTCGAAACTTAGCTTCCATTGTGTGGGCAATCTATGCCCCAACAAACAAACTTATATCTTTACGAGGTGTATGTCTCGGTCGTGTGACCAACAAGATTGCAGAGTATAGTGTTGTCATTGAATTATTGGTTGATGCTATCTCACTTGGAATTCGTCATTTGGTTGTGCGACTTGATTCGCAGCTTGTAGTACTACAGCTAAGTAATATCTACTCTATTCGAAGTCCTACTTTGTTACGGGTGTATTTGCGAATTCGCCTCTTGGAACATTATTTTGATCACATTGAATATCAGCATATTCCTAGATGTCTCAATACATTAACATATGAATTGGCTAATTATGTATTAGATAGACATTTGAACCATTTATAAGTTAAACACATCAAAATTCACGCATTATAAAGTAAACCGGTAGAAACCATCTGTATATATAACGATCAAAAGAGTTTTTACAAAAAGTTTGTCCGAAGACCAAAATATCAAAAATTGAAGCTTATAGCTTCTACAAAGTGACGTTCACGGTAACACATGACTGCCCTAGAAACTCTATGGAGCAGTCAAACCATAGCTGTTGATACCCCTACAGTGTGACGTTGATCACGTCGTGGAATCTCTTCCAGAGTCATATCTGGAATGTTAGCTGTCAGGCCCTCTAAATTATGTTCCACCACCTGATAATCTTCGGCATATTGTGGTGTTGTTGCTACTACCTCTCCTCGTCATTGGATAGGAGAGGTGCCAGGAGGTCTATATGGTTCAACATCTGTGTTATCAACAAACATTTTGTGTGAGTCTTTGGATAAATGTACAAAACAAAAAAACATTTGAATATGATAAAAAATTCAAAAACATTTAAAAAGAGAAATTGCATGTACTTCTTACCAAAGTCACCCCACTAAGAGTCCTCAGGCAGTGCTAAATCTGGATCTCCTCGGAAATCCAACCCGGCATAGGTGTAGTCATCGACCATCAGCATCTGGTTTTGAATCCAGTCAAAGAAAATATCATCGTACTTGATGATTGGTCCTGCCACGTGCCGGGCCATGAGCCGACACCACCTCAACATCCTTGGATCCCTAGGACCCGGTAGGTTCCACTCAACCTATAGTCGGAATACGGGGACCCTCTCGAGGAAGAAGGACACTAACAAAGATCCATAACCAAATTGTTTCAATTCACCATGCCTGCATTTGGTTAATTTCTTTTTGATACTGGGAAGCACAGCATCTGCCCAGTTGAATACTCTAGGCTCAGTACACTCGATGGCGTACTGGAAGTAGCTCTGTAATGCCATATGAGGATCAGAACTCCCGGCCATCCGAGCTATAGTAAAGAGGATAGTGAGGAGGGTCAAGTCTTGTACCCCCCAGATAGAAACTTTTCCCTTTTTCCTCTCAACCTCAGGTACACAGTATTGATTGCAGTATTCACTCATCTTTAATCCACCGCCTCTACTACCGGTCAGGCTGACATAATACCCATGCCTGGATAATCCAGTCAAGAAGTATATGTCCTCAATGTCTATGGATAATGTGTGAGCTCCTACATTGAAAACATGTTGATCTGGATCCCACATACGAATCAAAAACTCTAGTAGTCTGACTTGGGCTCTCATGCCTGGGATGCGAAAGTATTTTAAGAGCCCACAATCTCTCAATGCAGCTATGGTGGGAGGATGATTCTCGGCATTTTCGTTATCCTCTTCATGTTCTCGTTCTCACCACTCAAGCACCATGTTTATGGCTATTTATCTGCACAAGGACCATAAAAAGAGTGTTAATGATTTTATTCATGATATGAATCTTTTTCATTGGCTAAATATTTAATAAAAAATGGATTATGCGGTTCTCGCAGGCGCCTCGTTTACACAGTGCGAACACCTCGCAGGTGGCTCAAGGCTCACCTGCGAGGACGCATCATTCTTGCAGGCCCCGTATGGGCTGCCTGCGAGAAT
>SNQJ01S0013240.1:36864-103095 GCA_010110895.2 Picea sitchensis | reverse complement strand
TGGTGTACTGTGTATGTGTATGTTTGTTCATTTGTTCATTGTTTATTTACTCTGCAGTTATTGGATGATAATGCTTCATTGATATAACACTTGGATTATATGGTTAAAAATGATTAAATTGCTCTATTACTGATTCACGCCCCCTCTTAGTAATCCAACAAAAAACCCAAAAAATGAAGAATAGAGGGGGAGAAGTATGGAAAGTGGCAAGTATGAGTAGGAATGGTGTGAGGACCTTTCAAGGAGACCGCCAGTAGAAACCCTCTTCCCGAGGGTGACCCACTTACTAGGAAACCATGTCAACCACCAAGGTGAAATAAGTAAAAAGGTATAAATTCCAAGCAAATTTTTCACAATCAAGAGAGGACCCTTTGTAGCATGTTCAAATGCTTCAATTATTAAAGTGATGCTTACCATGAGACTGAACTTGTTACCTCATGAAGCAAGACATGTTGTCCTATGGGGGCCAAGTTGGTGTGGTGTATGTTTCTATGTCATTGTCGATGTGGTGGAGAGAAGGGCTCTGTCAACTCATTGTGGTCATATGGATCTCGACACTACATGTCTTCAACATGTGGGCCTTGAGACATCATCTCCTTAGTTACCCCTAGCTTTGGGGGGGTAAAAGGAACCATTTGTGTAAGGGATCTGAGCACAAGAGAAGTTTCCATATTTTGACAGGCTATGGACTGATTGCATCCAAAAGGAGACTTTGTTAGAGTCTAAGAATGGTAAGCGGAAAGGAAACAGTGATGAGAACCAAGCCCTGGTTACTCATACTAGGAAGAAAAGGTGGTTCTCCTGAGAGAGAGGCATCTCCAGATCCAAGGAGGAAGAAGGACCTTAGCAAGGTCAATTGTTTTGCTTGTCATAAGTTTGGTCATTATGCTTCATAGTGTCCACGACGGAGGAGAGGGGGAAGGAAGCAACAAGCATCAGCGATAAACGTTGATGAGGTTGCAAACAGGCTACAGAGGGAGTTCTTATTGATCTCTTCCCTTTCTGGCACAAGTTTTCATAGTGGGACCTGGTTGGTGGATAGTGGAGCCTCGTGTCACATGACAGGAGCACAGGAGTTGTTCGAGAGCTTCACAGAGACTAACTCAGATATGTGCGTGGAGCTTGGTATGGGGACCATGCATGCAGTGCAGGGATCTGGGACAGTGAGATTATGGATGGAGTTAAAAGATGTGTTGAGAGTGACAAATGTGTTATGGATGATAGAAATCAAGAGCAGTGTGCTCTCAGTCTCAGTGATTGAGGAGGAGAGTTAAGTTGTTATGTTTCAGGATGAACATGTGTTATTCATTCCTAAAGGATCTAGCTCTGACACAACAATAGTTCTCGGAGTTAGAGAGAGAAACCTATATATGTTGAAGGGCTAGTCAATGCGAGCTATGGCTAGCAGTAGTAGAGTGATAGAGGACATAGAAAAAGTAGCTCTGAAGATTGTGCAGAGTCAGAGGGAGCCCAACTTCAGAGGGAGTCAGTAGATTTAGAGGGAGTCGGGAGGATCAGAAGAAGAGTCAGTCATTCAGAGGGAGTCAACTTTCATGTGGGAGAAAGGAGTCTTCCAAGACTGACAGGAAGGTGTCATGGATTGAGGAAGCCATGCAGGAAGCTCAGGAGTGGGATGCTTCTAGGGGCAGCATGTCTTCCAAGGAGGAACCGTGTCATACAACAGGACTTGCTTTGGTGACAGAGGTGATCGAGGAAGAAGCCAATCAAGTGGATTGGAGAGCAGTTGTGGTAGCGGATCCAGTGTGGAAAGCAGAGTCACTTTCAGTATGGGAGACAGAGCTACTTCCAAGTGATATTGGAGTGGGTGAGAATACCTCCATCGCTAAGAGGGAGTGTTGATGTTTTTGTAGCTTAAGGAGGTATTCCCACAAGTGGCCTTCGTGTTGGGCATGTGGGAATCTTTGTTGCCACCTCATTGCACTTTTATTTTGGTGAAAACCCCCTTGGATTGGAGCTTGGGGCTTTATGGGCTTGGGGGCTTGTGTTAGTGTTAGTGTTTCACACCCACATGTGTGAAAAACAAATTATAGTTTAATGTTGAGTTTAGTGGAGGGATCCTTAGAATAAGCTAAGGGCTCATAAACTCACTTTGGACTTCTATAAAAGGAGAGGAGAGATTGTGACAATCTCATTGTGACATTATGGAGTTAGCATAAGTGAGTGAGCACTTGTGCTAGGGAGCTTGGTGATTTTAGCGAGGGAAATTCTACACTTTTGCAAATCTAGCCTAGGGTTTCTTGGACATTTTGTTTTCTCTTTTTCTGTCAAGGAGGAAGTCCACACGTGTGAGAGGAAGAGAGCAGCAAGTTGCACGTGTGAGGAGAAAGTAAATCTGCATGTGTGAACATGCTCGTACAATTCACATGTGTGACAATTCCGTATAGTTGCACGTATGGTACGAAAAAGGTCTGTACAACCGCACGTGTGAAGGAGCAAAATAGGTTTGCACGTGTGAGCTTTCTGGACAGTTTTGCAGGCCGCACATGTGAGGTTTCTAGGCAGTTCAGCAAACCGTACAGGCCGACGTCAACAGGGTCTGGAGCAGATTTGTAAGTGGGAATTTTCCCGTGGTATTTTGCTGGTTTTTGTGGTTTTGAAAGGACTAGTTTTGTCCTCAAATTTGGTGATTTTGTCACTGCTGAGAGGGATGATTTTTCCTTCAAAAAATTCTGAATTTGAAAGTTTACAAAACAGAATTTTTGTGTTTCATGTGCATAGATAATTTATCTCTGATCTTTATATTTCCGCTGCTGAAATTTTCTGTCAAAATTTCAGTGTAAAATTATGCAGTAATAACAGTGCTAGGGTTTGTTGTTTGAGTCACTTGGAAGTAATTTTGAGATCTAAAATTAGATGCATAAAAATTAAAACTATAGGCTTCAAAATTGTATCGTGCTCCTCTTCAAAATAAGGGTATTCTTTCATGATATCAAAATGACCATGAACTCGATCCTCCTGACCAATATCAAAATTCCATTTACAAAATGGTTTGATGACAAAATCGTCCCTCTGCTCTCCCTCATCACAGTGAGTGTCATATGTGGAGGGACCATCATAATAGATAAAATAAGATCTCAAACTGTTTTGTTCGAATTTAATGGGCAGTTCCGAATTGAGACCGTCACAAATATCTATTACTTGGTCACACCCATCTCCTACTAAAACAGAATGAACAGGGGATGCCTTTTCAACCTTACCAAATTAGTTCCATTGCCATTTCATCAATAATGTGATCCAGAGGATGAGCATCCATACTGAGGATTTATGCAAAAGTCTTGCTACTGTTTTGTTCAACTCCAGAATGTGAATTTAATCTGGAATATGTATCATTTTTAAGACAACTTCGGTCTGCACATAGGATCTCTTCATATTCAGCAAAACCAAGAGTAGAGTTATGTGCATCATATTTGTCTACATCCATGGTTTCATCACAAATATCTGCCCCGGTGATGCGAGTTGAGGTTCCTCCTTCTGCCCCTAGGGCTTTGACAAAATTGATATCCAGCTTTAGATCATCGGATATTATAACTGAATTAATTCCTTTAGCAAGATGGCTAGAGGAAAGGGAAAAATTTTGCATTTGTGGATCGAAATTTTCAACAAGAGGATCCTTCAACCCAATGTTACCTGATACTTTTGGTCCCTTATTGCATTCTAGGTTATCAACAGAAATATAGACACCATCTCTGTCCATGCTAATGTTGGAATTATAAGCTTCTTTTAAAACTGTGAATGCCTCCTCTGAATCTACCATGATAGCATAATTTGCAACATCAACACAATAATATTCTTCACGTTTCAGACTGGGGGTGATCTGATTTTTATCAGCACAACCTTTGTCTATTAAATCAAAAACAGTTACATCACTACATACATGTTCTAAGGTTTTTTTATATCCACTGTTCAACTGATCTTTTGTAGAATTTTCACTACAAATTTGTGCAGGTTCAGCATCCAAAATCTACTCCTCTTCTGCATAGTTATGGGCCAAAACCTGTGCTTCTTCCAAATCTTGGACAGTTTCAACAACATCATCCTTTTTAAGATCAGGGCTGGAAAATTTCAGCGGCCATTTCTTCATCTTCAAACAGAGGGGTGGAAATGGCTTCCTCTTCAATGATTGCCTCTTCTTCCTGAATGGGTGGTACAAGGCCTTTACCAGCAATCCTTTATTCTTCATAAAATATCTTGAGCTATTGAATAGCGGGCAACCACTGTTCATTGTCATAAAAGCTCCAGCGCTTGTAGAATGCTTCCAGAAACGCTGGGAAAGATGAAATTTGCTTCCTGCCCATGCTTTTAAACCAAAACTCTACATTATTTTTTAGACTGACTGCAAAATATCCCATTACGTCATCCTCGTGAATGATATTATTATCCATACAGAACTCGATAAATTTTGAAAAATGATGTAAGGTTGAATCACAATCACCCAAGAAAATTGGTATCTCACGTACATCCAGATTTGGTCTCTCATGAGGAGGGGCCCAGACATTAGAGAAATCAATAGGACCAAAACATTTGATGAACCACGGAAGTGATTCCATCTCCATTTCTTCTAAGTATTCAGTGTAAGGCTGAAGATGACAATCTGAAATGAATACCGATCATACCTTATAAAATGCCACGGTGGAGTCGCCAAGATGAGCTTGTGCTCACCTCTACATCCAACAACGTCTTTAAAATCTGCAAGGAACAAAGGCTTTGTCCCTTCATGGAGTCGCCATGTGAGAAGGAGATCTTCAATGAAGGCACTCTCACAAAATGTCATCTTCTTTCTCGGAGAATGGGCTTTATCCGCAGCAGCGACGCCAAAAATGTTACAGCGCAAATTATACATGTGGATGAAAGCCTTAATCCATAGGGTACAATCCGAGGGAAACCTCTAAGAGGGTCACCACGGTGACCTTGACAACCTATCCTCTGTTGCTTTATGTTGGCTCTCCTCCAGCTGAAGGGGGTATTCCCTACTAGGATTACTAAGACCAAACAATGAAGCACAAGGTGACATTGAGAGTAGCCTTGGTAAAACGAGGTTTGGAGTTTTTAGAGATTTTTAGAAAAAATGATGGAAGGATATCAAGATTGGTGTCAAATCCAACTAGGGCAATAGAGTCAAGGTGAATCAAATGGTGAATGAAGTCAAGAAGAAACCCTCCAAGGAGTTGGCTTATTTTCTCAGAGGATTAGGGTTTGAGACTAGCACCACAAGGTTGAAGTAATCCCTCACCCAAATAGATCAACAATGAACATCAAGGTCTACAAGAAGGGCTTCCTCACGGGAATGGCCTTCACCATCAAAATCAACTATGGCTTGACGAAAACTACTTAATACTTCCGCCAAGGAACCATAAGGAAAAGCATACCATGGTATCAAATACTCACCAAACCAACAAGGAAGAATGAGGACAAGCCTAAACTCCTTCCTCCAAAGTAGTTGTGCAACTCCTCAATGGATCGATTTTGAAGGATTAGTAGAAGACTTGAGAAATTCCACCATTAATCTTCATGCACCAAATAAAACCAGGAAAAGCTTCAAGCATTAACAACATTCGTGCACAAAGAAAGAACCCTTGGGCCTTAACACCATAAATGCTCCAAGAAAGATATATCGATTAGGCTCTAAAAGTGAGAGCTCCAAATTATCCAACCATTAGTGAAAATGAGGGAATGCATCTATTTATATAGGTGATGCATCTCTCCCTTTACAATAAAATAATAATTTATCATGTACTTCCTTAAATTTAGCCTAAAGAAAACCAAAATTACAATTAAATAATCTAAAACAACAATAAAGTAAAAGTGGTCAAGCCACGTGTACAATGCACAAGACAAAGTAAACCCCAAAGGTGAGGTTTTTCCTCCCAAAGAAGGGTGAATGCTGCTCCAAGATGCCACGTTGGCCTCCAAAGGCTCCCTCAACATGTGTAGATGGCCAATGTCCTCCTCCAAGAACAAATCAATACTCCAAAAGTTGGCATAAACCCTTCAAAGGGGTTCGGCTCCTTCAAAGACAACTCCAAAAGATGTGGTATAATTCTCCATAACCCTCCAAGAAAGCCTTAATTTGATGGCTCATGCCCATACCTCAAGTCAAGGGGCCTCCATGATGTATGGAAGTGACTTTTCAAGTAAAAAATGAGCCATAAAAACCTCCAGCGACCATATTGACATCAAAATAGATGGGGTTGACCCCTCAAGTTTAGCTCTTTAATCTTCAAGTCATGTCTTCAACCCATCTCCATACGAACCAAGCATTCTAGGTGGGTGTTATGTAAACATAGATCATTTGATTTACCTCTCCAAGTCATCACATGTTACACATTAACCCCCACGGCTTTCCATATGGTTGAAAGTGAAAGTCAACCTCCTCAACAAGTGTGAAACAACTCCAAAGGTGCCCAATGGAGAGGGCCTTCAAGTTTCCTCCACGTGGCATGGGTGGAAGAAGTTACCCCGAAAATGTCTCGAAAGACGTAACCAACACCTTGTGAAACACGAGACGCCTCAAAAAACAAGCAATTGTCTTAAAATCATAAATAAGTTGGTTGATCATCAAAAATGCATGTGAGTACCCCTATCGTGAGGAGGGGTAACTCTCTCCACAAACAAGACGCCCTTCTTCCTTAGAGCTTCCTTGCCTAATATCTTGTGTATGTTGCAATACATTTATCACGCACTTTCCAAGTACAAATTGAATGAAAAGGAAGGTCCCAACTTCTTTTGTTGCTGACAAATTCCCAAGAAAACCATATGGCCATGACTTCCATAAATCAAGGTGATCTGTTGAATTGGAAATCATTGAGGCAATGATCATAGTATGGTCCAAACTGGGGATACCTAGTTGGTGCAAATGTTACCTACTTGGCTTTATCAATACATTTTCCACCAAAATCTACTAGGTAATTTAGGTTACACGTATGTATGTATGTGTATATAATTGCATTAACCATAGGGGCCAATGTCATGGTAATTGAAATTCCAACAAAGTCTAGGGAGGAGTCATGCTAATGAGCAAAATCCTATATTATTTTACCCTTTGTAGCTAGGGGCTTTGAAGCACCGATGTTGACATAGTTTGGCCATAGCTATATGGTAAAGGGTAAAGTCACATGCAGGCCATAGCTATATGTGATAGATCTTCTCATTGGTGACTCTATTAGGTTTAGGCTTCTTCAAACTTGATGAGATGACATCTTTTCCAGGTATGGGGATACCCCATTGGGCCACAAATTTAGCATACAATTCCTTGGTATAAAATGTACTACGCAATTTTTTCACTTTCTTTCCCGAGTCTCTTGAATAGCCCCTAAGTCATTTCCTATGATTAACCATTGTCTTAAGACATATTGAAATGAGATTGCAATAAACAAGAATAGTCCCTTCTGGACTCTTTCAAACTATGATGCATACTAGAGCACATGACTATTGATCTCTAAGCCCATCCTTGGATTATTTTCACTATCATTCCACCTAGTGTGACAATTGTACTTGGCCATCTTCGTGAATTATGGGAGTACAAGTTCCCTCGTTCTCACAAGGCAATGATATAGAAAGTGCACCAAGATCAAGGGCATGGATTAACACTTTTCTCATCATTGATAGATGATGGGATGGAAGGGGGATGGAAAGATCCTCCCTTAAACTTAACAAGTTTGATAACTATTCTAGTTTTCATCCATTGAGGTAAAGGGGTGGCCTAAGGAATGAGTGTGTAGGGATTTATTATAATAGTGAGTTTGGTGACCATGTGTGCAATCTTATTCATAACCTTCTAACATGATTGAATTCTCAATCATCAAAACACATCTTTTCTTGATGAATCTAATAAAACTTTACTAAGTGTCTCCCACAAAGCTTGTAAGTTCTTCTTGATGATGTGGTCTATGATAAGTTTTGTAGCGTACCTAGGATTGCCTCCCTTGGTTGTCAGGGTAATGATTTCAAATTTCATCCTTCATCACCACCAAGTTCATCTGTAGTGCATGTGTTGGCTTTGGAAGGAAATAAATGGTTTACTAACACATACAATGGTGTAAACAATGCATAGTAAATACTATTCAAACTTAGAATTGCATTCCTTTGTAGAATTTATTCGTAAGAAAATTAATGCAAGACTATATATATGTATGTATGTATGTATGTATACCCACCATCAATATCATAAGTAAGAATGAGATTTCTAGTACCTTGCCAACACCATGAATAATTGGCTCACGAAGTGTCCCAATCAACAATAGGCTCACAAAGAGTGAACATGTCACAAGTGGGATTTGAACTTGGGTGGAGAGGATAGCATTCCCCCTATCAGCCACTCGAGCTACACCCAATTGACAAAATATATATCTCTCATTAACAACATGCAAACAACACTAACATAATTATTTTTAACAAACTGAACTAACAAATTTAGTAGTAATACATTTCTCTTCTATGAAGGAAATCACCAATGAATTACTTATAAACAAAAATAGAGCATTCCTATTCCTATCATCCAAACATCTAAGAGATTGCTCATAAATGATATAAATCTTGACTATTTACTCATTGATACAAGGAATTCATAACATGGATGAATAACATAAAAGAATAACATCCATTAACAAATAAAAAGAACAAATACTTATCTTTTATGAAATTATCCACTAATCTGTTGCAATTGAATGCTTTTCCACCCAATTGTAGGCACTATGATTTAGAGACCACCCCCAAGATGGGGCTATGACACCACATGGATGAATTTCTACATGTTAGTTGTGAATTCTTTCACACAACTAAACCTAGAAATTTCAGACAAAAATATAACATTGTAATTCCTTTTAAGCACAATAATCCAACTTCAACAAACAATACTCTCCCCTATAACCGCTACACAACATTAGAAAATGAGTTCCCTTATTTGCATTGTAGTGTCTCTATTGGGAATTGGTTGATATTTCTTCAAAATTCATAGGTGGTTTTTGTCATGGTTTTCACGTGTATCGCAACAATTTCAAAAATAAAATGCATAGGAACAACAAGTTACAGGGAGCTTGAGAGTGACAATAAGCAACAAATTGTAGGTTCCTCCCCTTGCATGGTAAAAATTAAAGAAATATACTGCATGCATGTATTGGCATGACATCCCTTCTTAGGAAGTCTTTGTATCATCACTTGGACAACTAATTCTAAAAGTCGGTCAATAATTAATTAGCATGGACAAAGGATCGAGAACTTGGGATAAAAGGTGGGCAACAATAAAATATTAGTATTTTCCTCTCAACCCACTACGTCCCAATATTTATGTTCTTCATGAGTCATTAATTTTAGAGACTTGATAATACCATTGCATGTCGAAAATCAGTAATTTGCACTAGGGCAGGCCAACCTGCATTATTGAGACAATCGTTCTTTTTCTATGCTAGAATATTGTTAAAGAGGTTTGTTTTTGCATATTTCATTTCCCAGTACTCCTAATTTTTTATACTGATTACACATGTCATGTCCTATGACCTGATGGCCATGTCATTTTTGCATGGCCAAGAATGTGATACATCATTCCAAATTACATTTATTATAACCAAAAATCTAACTTACAACTTTTAGGTCTAAGTTTATACCTACCTAAGGATTTTGTGGTCTCATTTGAATCCAATAGTTAACATTTATGAATAGTGGGTGTTTTGTGACATATAGTTCTAAGGCCTAATCTATGCTCAACATTTATTGCAAAGTTATGTGTCTTTTAACTTTTTTATAAGCCAACAAAAATATAATGGATAAAAGTGACCTATCTTCATTAGAACGAGGTCATTTTCGGGTACGAATGGATGATTAGAGAGGAAGTCATGCACAAAATGTCACCTGTCAATATTCTTATACTTTTGGAGTTATTGATGGACATAATTATGAGCCCTCCTATTCATAAACATCATATGATTAACTTAGTTGAAGAGTCCTTTCATAATTGATGAATCAATAATAAAGAATCCATGATAGAAGAGTTAGAGGAAAGATTAATATCTCTTGAGCTTGTCAAAAGTGGTGGTGAGAATCGACACATGGAAGAACTTTGTGGTGAAACATCATTAAATATGATAGAGGAATATGTAAGAGTGTATAATAAGAACCCTAATAAACACAACCCTTGATACTTGCAACATTGTCTCGAGGGACAAATTATGTTTCTTCTTTGAACATGTTTTCCTATTATTATATATGGTTTTATACTTTATTGAAAAATTTGCCAAGACTTCACAATTTTTTATAATTTATTAAAAGATTTGCCAAGATTTTACAAAGTTTTATAATTTGGTGAAAGATTTACCAAGATTTTATAAGATTATATAATTCAGTAAAATATTCGTCAAAAAATTATATATACATATTATATTATTGATAAGATCAACTTCAAATTTTCCTATGTATCATGGGTATTCACCCATTTATTATACATATAATTTTTTTTGGGGGGGTTCTTAAAATTTTCCATGGTTGGTGCTTTAGAGGGAATATGAGTTAACTCCATCCATGGCTATGCTTAATCATAGGCTTCATACTTTATCCTTAAATTTATCGGGCCATGTATCTTCTGTATGCTTCATGGCTATTAAATTTGTTGGGATTCACATAACTCCTGGCTCACTTCTATGTGAGACATGCCACCTATACAACATGACTAATTGTTTGCAACAAAACAACCTTTGAATCCTTGGAATTATAGGCATGTACCTTAATATCTTATCAGGAGGACCATGCGCCTTGCCCTTTTTTAATTTATGGTACTTGTCATGCCCACATTTTGGACATATCTCTTTGTCTGCATATTCGGTTTTGTATAGAATACAATCATTTGGACATGTGTGGTATTATATGTATTCAACACCCAACTTTTTCAGCATTTTCTTTTCCTTTGTGCAGCTATCGGGCAATAAATGATCTCTTGGAAGTACCTTATCTTTGAGTAAACGAAAATTAGTGAGCAATATAAATGTACACTATCATTAAGCATGAATAAAATCAACCATTTTCTTCCTTCATTGTGTGAAACGATTCCTTAAAAAATTAGGGGACTTAATGGTTAGTGCAAGATACCAGATATAATAAATATGCAGAACAGAAATAAAATGATAGAAATGCCAGAATAACAGTAATATATCCAACATAATCTCCACAATAACACATAAATGATATAAGAACAACAACAGAAATAGCACTTTGATTCAGAAAGCAATGTTCACAGGCCTCTTCGAGGGGGAAACCTCCAATCGAGCAGCGCTTTGTTACAATAATCTCCAAGCTAGGGTTTTCATACCCTCGACCCTTATTTATACTAAATATGTCTATCAAGAGAAACATCTATAGGAAGATCCTTCTAGAAGCGGAAGCTTCTATTAGGTCTTCTTACATCCTCCTTATTCTATTTTATTGAAAGGCCTTATTAATATTGACCTTTATTACATCCGAATATATTGATCTACCTATGTGCGGGTTAGGACCCTAACATGTCTGCCCCCTTAAAAACAGCCTTGTCCTCAAGGCTTGAGATGTGGAAACTACTGCAGAATGGTAGTTGGTTCCCAAGTGGCATATGTCGGAGTCGTATCTTTCCACTGGACTAGCACTTCCTTGATGGTTCTCTGACACAGGCGACGCTCACGCTGGTCCAAAACTGCTTTTGGTTGTAGCCAAATGGATCCTTCTTCAGCTAACTCGGGAAGGTTGGTTTGAATTTGGCACCTAGTTCCAATCACCTTCTTTAAGCATGAAACATGAAAAACTGGATGTAGCTTCGACTGACTGGGCAGAACTAACTGATATGCAACTTGTCCCACATGCTTGAGAACTGTATAAGGACCATAAAATTTGGGCGCTAGCTTTTGACAATGCTCGGCCTTGAGGGAAGTTTGCTTGTATGGTTGCAGTGGCAGAAACACTTGATCCCCTTCTGCAAATTGACGTTCAGAGCAACCTTGATCTGCTTGTTGCTTCATGCGATTATGTGCCATGACCAAGTTCTCTTTAAGGGTACGAAGAATATCCTCTCGAATTGTAAGTGTTTGGTCAACCTAGCTGGACCTTGAGGGTACTGGTAAGTATGGAAGTGAGGTGGTTTATGTCCATATCTTAAACTTCAAAGAAAAGTCATGTAATTAGTTGTAGAGTAGGAAGTGTTGTACCACCATTTTTTTTTTTTTTTTTTTTTTTTTTTTTTTTTTTTTTTCAGATGCAAAGCACCTCGGATATGTTTTCAAACACTTGTTGACAACTTCCATTTATTAAATCATTAGGGATGATAAGTTGTCTTTGAGATACAATTGGGTGCCACAGCCAACCCAAGCAGTTCTTGCCAAAGTGCTTGTGAAAGAAGTTGGGTCTGATCGAGAACAATGGAGTCACGACGTATACATGAAGCAGAGACACAGTCCATGAAAGTTGAGCCATCGTGGATGGAGTAAATGGGTGTTGAAGAACGCAAAAGTAAGAATACTTGGAAAGGTGATCCACGACCACCATTATGACTGGTTGTCCACTGATTTGGGTAAGCCGATAATAAAAGTCCATAGAGATATCCCTTCAAATGGCAGGTGGAATCCGAAGCGGTTGTGAGTGTGCCTGGAGGTTTGACTGTTTCTTCCTTGTTGGGTTGACACACCTCATTTCAGCGACAAAGGTACGGATGTCATGTTTCATACCATCCCAAAAAAACGTTCCAGCCCTATCATATGTTTGAAGTGAACCACAGGTGCCCAGGTTTAGCATGAAGCTCATAAAGTATAGTGGATTTAAGATTTGATTGTTTACTTAAATACAAAGCGTGCTTTGTATCGAGAGAGAGAGCTCATCCACTTGGAGCCAAAGGTAACACAGGGGTAGACCTTGGTCTGCCGATTGTTGGATCGAGATCACGAACTTTGGGATCTTGAAGCCATTCTGGGCGCATAGCTTGGAATGTCCGAATCCTGATGAAGGGAGGAAAAGGGATCCTTCTTCTTCATATTTTTGAGACGATTAAATACACAACCACTACATTGTCTTCCCCACCCTTTTGTAAATGATCTCTTAATCATAACCAAAGAGCTTAGTCACCCATTTTTGTTTCTCACAGGAGGAAAGGCATTATTCCATAAAAATTACTTGAGGGTTTGATTGTCTATCTTAATTTGGAAACGTGCCCCAATAGAGCACACCATTAAGATCAGCGGCATGCATAATAGCCAACATTTCCTTTTCATAAATGGGTTTACCCAGATTACTTTCAGAACCAGGTTGCTGGCGGTGAGGTGGAGTTGACCCTCTTGCATAAGGACAACAGGATTCCAACTTTCCACGAGGCATCACATTCAACACAAAGATCTTTGTGAAATCGAGAAGGAGGCAGGAGCAGTGCTGGTGCACATGGTAAAATCTTCAAGGTTTTGAAAAGCTTGAGCAGCAACTAGAGTCCAATTTGAAAGAGTTCTTTTGAGAGCATTGAAGAGTCTTTGCAATCTTTTAGTAGTTCTTAACAAACTTGCGATAATGCCACGTGGCCAATCCATGAGATTTTGAGATTCTTTTGGAGTGCGGATCTTGCATAAGCTTCAATCTTTTTAGGATCCACTTTTGGCCATCCTTGCCAACGATATGTCCCATGTACTCAACTTTAAAGGCACCAAAATCACATTTAAAATGTTTCCAAGAAAAGTTGGTGTTGGGAGAGATGGAGAACTTGATCCACATGAGTAAGATGGTATGTCGAGGTTTTCTATAGATGAGGATATAATCAAAGAAACTAAGACAAAATAATGGAGGAGAAAGGAATGACGGAAGACATGATTTTTGAGGCTTTGGAAGGTGGAGGGCATTACACAAAATAAGGCATGACCAAAACTCGCAAGTGGCCCTCATGAGTTTGAAAGGTCTCTTGGGAATGTTTGCCTCTTTAATACATATCAGTGATAGCCCGAGTGAGATCAAGTTTAGTAAAAGAATTGGGGCACCACTCAATTCATCCGAGGAGAGTCATCAATGACGAGGAATGGGAAATTTGTCTTCAATGGTCAGTTTGTTGAGAGCCACGGAAGTCAAGACACATTCTCGAAGAACCTTCTTTCTTAGGGACCATGACTACAGGAGAAGAGTAAGGGGCTTCATTACTAAAGGCCCGGATACTTGCTTTGCATTAAGGAGTTCACGGACCATTTTCTCAATTTCATTTTTGTGAAAAGGGGTGGCGATATGGGTGAATATTAGGAGGAAGGATTCGAGGAGGTACAAAGGGGAATGGAATGATCATGAAGACACTTGTGAGGAAGGAGGAGTCATACAGGGGAGTGGAAAATACCATTTGATGTTTAGAAAGAGAGCTTGGAGGTCATGCGGCACCGGGGGTATCTTTGTTGCTTGGATGGCATGGAGTTGGGCAATGACAACTAGAATGACCTTTTGAGCGGCTTTTCCATGTGATGGGAACTAATGACCTGGTGAACCAGCAGTGATGCCTTTGGAATTTATATTGGTGGCCTTCACAGTCAAATTGCATAGTTAATGCCTTAAAATCCATGAATGGGACCCAAAGTTCTTAGCCAGTCGCACCCAACACAATGTCACAATCAACCATGTAGATAGAAAACATATGGGATTTTAAGGTGGTAGTCAAGATTTGGAGATACACATTTTCGAGCCCTCCACATTTCGTGGAACCACCATTGGCAATCATGATTTGAAATTGTTGTGACATGGATGTAGCAATGAGTTTTCTTGGAGCAATCGTGATGAATAAAATTACTTCGGTGCTTCACTATAAACCCGGAATGATGACAACCGATTACTTGATGGAGTGCTTGAGGGTTTGGGAAGCTAGGAAAAGCCGATTAAAGACATTGAAATGGCGGGTTCTACTTGGGGAGAATTACAGGAGGTTATATCCAATGATTCAGGTTACTTAGACACAAAGGGAGTTTCAACATCCTCTTAGAAATATCCTCGAGAGATAGCCATAAAAATCTTTTATTCCCTTACACTTGTAGCCCGAGAAATATTTTTCATCCTGAATTATAACAAAAGGCCTTTGAGTTGGCGTTCCATCCATTTTAGCCTTAGTCAATTTTGGATCTTTAATGGTGAGGAGGGTAGTGGGAGTAGCGAGGTTTAGGGCAAAGAGGGATAAAGGAAGGTTTTCGATTTTGAGAGGATACAACCTGTTTGCTTCTTTAGCTCTTTTAGCCTCCACCCAACTCGAGAATTGAGCCACCATAGGGACATGGGCCCAAATCTCTTCCTTAAGGCCATTGATAAAACACTCTTGAAAGAAAGCATCAGTCATGCCCTACATTCGAAAATCCGAGCTCAAAGTCAACTATAAAGTCTTCTACTATTAGGATTGTTTCAACTTTGTCAAAGCGAGCCCCAAATGGATTTGGTGTCTGTGTCGAAGCGTTCATAAAGCTCCGCCATAAATTGGGTCCAAACAATATACCCTTGATGGGAAGTTTTCTCCATTTCCACCATTATAGCGTTCTTGATCTAGATGGGAGAACACCATCTTGGAGTTTGGCCAAGTCATCCGTGATGTCATATAAAGAGAAATAATGTTCCATTTAGGTTACCGACAGGTGGAATTAGAGCCATCAAATTTGGTCACATACCACCACTGCGAGGCTGTTAATATCCCGTTGAGAGATATCCCGATGCTAAAAGGTATGGGAATGGGAAGAATGTTAAGCCTTCATTCTTTGGAGGTGCTTGAGATAAATGGTCATCTATAGGGATCTTGAGTTTGGTGCAAAGAGATGCAAAGACAGATTCAAGCTAGGTGGTCAGTTCTTTTTTTGACTTCCTCCATTAGGGACTGCATGTTTGTATTTATGGTTGCATTGATGGATGAATCGATGGAGCCTTGATAGCGATGAGTTGTTTCCACTTCTTTTTGGGTCTCGGGTAACCAGGTGCAAGGTGTTAGGCGGATTTCTGAATCTTGGCTGGTGTAGATACATGAGAATGGATGTAAGGCCCGAAAAGTGGTAGGGGTCAAATATTTTTAGAAAAATGATATGGATGAATATGATAAAGGAGAAGGATGAATTCAATGGAGTAGGTCTCAAATAATGGTGAAAGAATTTCCTAGGCGATTTTTTTTTTTTTTTTAACCTGCGAGGTTATAATCGATGCAGAAGGAATCTTTGGTGATAGAATCCCCCAAATGCTTAACGAGGAAAGTATGTATTTACTTGTGGCAGAACCATGATTCTTGTGATAGATCTGGTATGTTTAATTTGTTTATGTTTTGTCCCCAAGGGGTTAGGTATTCAAGGGTTCCTCTGAATGAGTTGCCTATGCTATAGCTCTTTAATGCTCGTGTGGGGTCAATGATGGTACTCGACCAATATCTCCCGGAGCTGCTTAACTAAAGGAGAATAGGCCAGAGTACCCTTAATTAGTACTACGGAGCTACCAGGGTACTAGAGTATCTTCCCAAGTGTTGTTCTCGTAGTCGTACTACCCGACTACCCAGGTACTAGAGAGTATCTTCCCAAGTGTTGTTCTCAGTGACACTATAGCAGTCCGGTGGCCGATAGGTTTATCTAAAGAGGGCTTCAAGAAATCTAGGTCGATCCGTACACAGGTGTCATCTGATGTGCTACCACTCGAAGGGGTACCAACAGGGGTTACAAGGGTGGCTAACAGATGTGTGCTTAAGAACCACTTGTATGTCCTGCGTGTATGAATCGCTCAACCGCGGGTTTATGCGCGTAACGATAGATCTCTGTGGCTTAAAGACGCCGAAATATGTCTCTACCCTGAAGAAAAAAAAAATTCCCACAATTTATGCCAAGGAAAGTGCTCTGATACCACTTGCAAGATACCAGATATAATAAATATGCAGAACAGAAATAAAATGCTAGAAATGGCAAAATAACAGTAATATATCCAGCATAATCTCCACAATAACACAGAAATGATATAAGAACAACAACAGAAATAGCACTTTGATTCAGAAAGCAATGTTCACAGGCCTCTTCGAGGGGGAAACCTCCAATCAAGCAACGCTCTGTTACAATAATCTCCAAGATAAGGTTTTCATACCCTCAACCCTTATTTATACTAAATATGTCTATCAAGAGAAGCATCTAGAGGAAGATCCTTCTAGAAGCGGAAGCTTCTATTAGGTCTTCTTACATCTGCCTTATTCTATTTTATTGAAAGGCCTTATTAATATTGACCTTTATTACATCCGAATATATTGATCTACCTCTGTGCGGGTTAGGACCCTAACAGTTAGTTACCTCAAAGTGTCAAGAAACATGTGTCTAACACTATAGATTGCTTTCAAATTGTACAGTAACATTGTTGTCCATGGTTGGGTAGACCTTGACCCCTGCCAACCAAAGAGAGGGGTGGTGGAAGCAGATTTCAGGATTTTGAAGAAGGTATCTATGACATCAAGGTTATCCCCTAGTTCATTTTGTTGGAATTCATGTAAAAACTGAAGAAATTTGAGGTTCCTAAGGCTGCCCAACATGCCTATCATGTGACCTCTTTTTGGGCACTAAGTTCAAGGTACTTTCAAATTGTTTTCTCATTGTTTTAAGGATTGTTTTCTCGTTATCCAAAACAACCAATAAATCTGAAATTTACCCTCTTCAAATATGCCCCTTAGGAAGTGTTTTAATGTCTCTTTGAAGATTCTCTTGAATGGGTTTCAATAGGAAGTTTTGTAGTCCATTGTTAGCACATGCATTGTACTTCAAAACAGAAAATACCCTCTAGGATCTTTAACACCTACTATACTAAAAGTAAATAAGCAAACCATGACAATTTAACACATGTGTTTTTGGTCAAGATGACCCTAGAAAATCCCCCATGGGGTAAACCAATAAGAGAGTAGATTTATTATGGAGATCTCAAGAAAATGCTACAAAGAGAAAATGAAACAAAGGAACTTGATACAATGGGCTAGCTCATCTAAAGCTTAGCCTTGAATATTCCTTGATCTTTGCGCCCCTTTCCTTGGTTTGTGCGCCCTTTGCCTTGGTGCGCCCTTTGCCTTGGTGTGCCCCTTGCCTTGGACTTTGTTGTTGGATATGTGTTATATTCTTTGCACGAGTAATTTTTTTCTGCCTCAGGAAACGTGTCACATATTTAGGTGGTTTTTCGACACATGGTTTTTTGCCGATGGTTTTCTATTTCCGGTTAAGGAATTAGGGTTGTTGACTAATTCAGGTCATTGGGTTAGGGTTTTGGATGTCGCTGGTACCTATATGTATATTGTATTGTAAGCGATGTATCACTATGAATGAATATAGAATATGTTGGTTTTCCCAGTTTGGGTTTCCAGGGGAAAAATCTCTGTGTAATGTTTGTATTTGCCATTGTATCTTTTATGTTCTTTTACTGAAAATATGTTTGCAATAAATATTGTACAAGGTTAGAATCTACATCTTCGCCCTTCTCTTGCTTGCTTGCCTTTACTTGCTTACTTGTCTTGAAGTGTCTGCTAGCTTCTTCACTTGCTAGGTGTGCCCAAGATCTAGGTGTGTCCTTCCTCTCCTTGCTTAGTGCGCACTTCTCTCCACAAAGAATGTGCCATCTCTATCTTGTGCTCCCTTGCTCAAGCCTTACACCCCCTTTCCTTGTCACAAAGAGTGCCCTTCTCCTCCTTGTGCCCTTGCCTCTCACAAATGCACCCAAGCAAGCTTGCCTTCTCCTCTAACAAGTGTGCCTCCCTTCTTGGATGTGCCCCTCTCTCAAGTAAGTGTGCCTCCTCACCTTGGATGTGCCCTCCTTGTTGCTTGTGCCCTCTCTACTCAAGAAGACATACTCAAGCTCTCATGTGCCCCTCTCATCTCAAGAGTGCACCCTCTTCTCCAACACCCTCTTTCTACTCTCTTCGCATTCACCCAACTCTTTCAAGTGAACAATGAACCTATTTTTCCCTCCTTTAGCTTCATCCTTAGGATAACCTAGGAAACCAATCACCTAGATTAGATCTAATCCAATCTCCAAAATGAATGGATGAGATTAAATTTCATTTATCACTTAAGTTTCCATAGTTCGTTTTTTCCTCATTAATGACTTTATAAAATCAACTTGGCTTTATAACTTAAAGTACTTTGTTATTAATGATGTTATAAAGTCAAAGTGACTATGTAACATAAAGTAAAAGGTGAGGGTCAAATATTTCCCCCTTTTTCTTTGGAGACTCAAAAACACAATGGGACCACTTTCCAAGGTACTCAAATATCAACACTCCCTCTTACCGAGGAAAGTGTCACTCACCACTCCCAACTTTTCCCTAAAGTGTACATCCTTGCCACTTGGCAAGGACTCGGTGAGTAAGACTACAACCTTCTCATCAAAAGTGGCCTCTAAATATGATATGCTCGCCACCGTATCCAAGTGGGAACCAAACCTCTCTGGAGCCCTGCTCTCTCTCATCAACCTCTGAGGCTCACCAACATACTCCCTAGCCTCCTTCAGGGTCTCTTGAAACCATCTCGGTTTCTTCTTCTCTATAGTAACCTCTGGCGGAGTAGTTTCCTCATGCCCCTGAGTCTCATGCATAGATCTCCGTAAAGTAGTTTGTGACCCTAAATCACCTGCACCAATTTTTTGTATACTCGACAATTGTGAACCTGAAACTGTCCTTGGTGAACCAGTCACTCTTGAATTTGGTGTGCTCGACACTTGAGGAGATGTCCCCTGTGAAGCATCACTCTGCAATTGTGGGACCTCCTCAAATTTGTCTCTCAACTTTAGAGATCTCCTGAAATCTCTACCCTCCTAAAATTTGACATCTCTCCTCACCACCACTCTCCTCAGTGCTGGAATGTAGATTTGGTAGGCCTTTATGACGTCTGAGTATCCAACTAGCATCCCTCTCTTTGTTGTGGGATCTAGCTTTGTCCTCTTCTCTGAGGGGACATGAGAGAACGTCAAACACCCAAATATGTGTAGGTGCTTAACATCAAGCCTACTCCCAGTAAAGGTCTCCTTAGGAGTCTTCCTCCCCAAAGCTCTATGGGGACTCATGTTCTATATATATACTGCAGTACTGCAATCCTCTGCCCATAAGTAGAATGGTAGTGCATGATCATCCAGCATTGACCTCGTTTCACTAACTATGGCCATGCTCTTTCTCTCTACAACCCCATTCTGCTGCAGGTTGTAAGGAACGGTCAACTGCCTTCTGATACCCTGCTTGGTACATAAATATGCAAACTTCGTGGAGGTATACTCACCTCCATTATCTGACTGCAAAACCTTGATCTTCTTTCCTGACTGGTTCTCCACAAGAGCATTGAACTCTTGGAACCTCTTGAATATGTCACTCTTGGTCTTCAGGAAATAAATTGAGGTCTTCCTAGAGTGGTCATCTATGAAAGTAACATAGTACCTCCAACCACCCAAGGAAACTTGTGACATGGGCCCACACACATCTGTGTGTATCAAGTCTATTAACCCATCTAATCTACTGTCACTACTGGGAAAGCCAATCTTTGTGTACTTCCCAAGAGAACACCCTTTGCACACCTCCTGATGCTCAACATTGAATTGTGGCACACCTGTCAGAATCTCTCTCAGCGATCTAAAAGCTCCATGATGAAAATGAGCCATCCTCTGATGTCATAGGCTCACACAATTGATTGTCATTGTTGCTACTCGTCAAAGCATACAAGGGTTGGAAAAGCAATTTGTATTGGTTCCCCTCTCGTGTCCCAATCACTTTGCCATAAGTGACATTGGACCCCTTAGGGTGAATGAGGACCTTTTTCCCTATGAAGGACACCTCAAACCCCCTATCCTGAATGGAGGAAACTGAAATAAAATTCTTCTTCGACCCTATGACATACAATACATCCCTGAACACCGAGGGTGGCATACACTCCCTCTGAAATGATATTGTTCCACGCCCGACTGCCCTGACGATGGTGTTGTCTCCAAGCACTATCTCCAACCTGATCTTTGGATCTTTGAGATCACTAGAGTGTTCTCTCACATATGACATGTGACTCGATGCTCCATTGTCAATGGACTAGACGTTGGATGATGACTCAATTGTTGAACAACAAACTATCAAGGAACATTCCCTCTCAAACTAAGAGTCAAAATCCTCCTCCTTTGTTGTCACTACAATACCACCTTGCTTCTTCTTATTCTTCTTGTTGGGACACCATCCAACACAGTTCCCCATCTGGTTACAAGCAAAGCATATCACTTTTCTCATATCCCTTTGTTGCTTACCTCCTCTTGGTTGTTGTTGATGCTTGGCCCCAACCTTGGGCCCCTGCTTGGTCTTCTTCTTTCCCTTAGACACAAGAGCAATATCACCCTCATTACCACCCTCACCCTATTGTTGAATAGAATATCTGAAGCCAACTCTAAGCTCCTCCTACAAAAAAAATTCGCAGAGCCTCTCCCAACTGGGCATATGCTCTCTCACCACGATGCCTCACACAAAACTCTTTTAAGGTTTGGAGAAGTCATTTAAGTCTATCCTCACCAACTCCACAGGATCTATTATCTCACCAATTGTTTCTAACTAATCACGAATCTGAGAAAATCTCGTGAGGAATGAGGTAATTGTATATGTCTTCGTCATCTTAGTGCCCCTTAGCTTCTCATGGAGCACCATATTTCGATTCTAGTTAGGGATTTGGTAAATACCACACGAGGACTGCCAAATTGAAAATGTGAAGTCCTTACCATACATGTGAGGTATGACATGGTCCTTGACCCCATCAAGGATAGTCCTCTTGGCTTTGATGTTACTCTTCCAAAACTCAACCATGAGTAATGCATCTGTAGGAGGTACTGCGAGATTCTCCATAATGTCCCATAGCTCTCCCTCCTCCAGAATCAAGACTATGTTGGACTTCCATGGAGACCAATTACTAGCCCCCTCTAGCCTATCCTCCACCCTCAAACCTACCACTACCATGGCTTCCATCTGATGCTAAAACTAATGCAAAACTGACCATGTAAAATTGAGGAACATTGAACAACACAAATCTGCCTCCAACACACAAAACTCAAGTGTGAAGATGAAGCTTCCCAAACTATGTAAAAATTGCCAATTGTTTTCCACTATATTAGCCCACACATGTGCCCTCAAGCTCTGGTACCATTAAGAAATTTGAGGTTCCTAAGGCTGCCCAACAAGCGTTTCATGTAACCGCTTGTTGGGCACTAAGTTCAAAGTACTTTCAAATTGTTTTCTCATTGTTTTAGGATTGTTTTCTCATTGTCCAAAACAACCAACAAATATGAAATTTACCCTCTTCAAATCTTCCCCTTAGGAAGTGATTTAATGTCTCTTTGAAGATTCTCTTGAATGGGTTTCAATAGGAAGTTTTGATGTCCATTGTTAGCACATTCATTATACTTCAAAACAGAAAATACCCTCTAGGATCTTTAACACCTACTATGTTGAAAGTAAATAAGAAAACCATGAAAATTTAACACATGTGTTTTTTGTCAACATGACCCTAGAAAAACCCCCATGGGGAAAACCAATAAGAGAGTAGATGTATTAAGGAGATATCAATAAAATGCTACAAAGAGAAAAAGAAACAAAGGAACTTGATACAATGGGCTAGCTCATCTTAATCTTAGCCTTGAAGATCCCTTGATCCTTGCACTCCTTTACTTGGTTTGTGTGCCATTTGCCTTGGTGCACCACTTGCCTTGGTATTTGCACCCTTCTCTTGCTTTCTTTCCTTTACTTGCTTTCTTTCCTTGAAGTGCATGTCAGCTTCTTCACTTTCTAGGTGCACCCAAGATCTAGGTGCACCCTTCCTCTCCTTGCTTAGTGCACACTTATAAGCAAGTGTGATCTTCTCTCCACAAGGAATGTGCCCTCTCTATCTTGTGCTCCCCTCCTCAAGCCTTGCGCCCCCTTTTCCTGTCACAAAGAGCACCCTTCTCCTCCTTGCACCTTTTCCTCTCACAAATGCGCTCAAGCAAGCTTGCTTTCCCCTCTAACAAGTGCACCTTCCTTCTTGGATGCGCCCCTCTCTCAAGTAAGTGTGCCTCCTCACCTTGGATGCACCCTCCTTGTTGCTTGTGCCCTCTCTACTCAAGAAGACATACTCAAGCTCGCCTACACACCTCTCTACTCAAGAAGACATACTCAAGCTCTCATGCACCCCTCTCATCTCAAGAGTGCGCCCTCTTCTCCAACACCCTCTTTCTCCTCTCTTCACATTCACCCAACTCTCTCAAGTGAACAATGAGCCTCATTTTCCCTCATTTGCCTCCTTTAGCCTCATCCTTAGGCTAACCTAGGAAACCAATGGCCCGTATTAGATCTAAGCCAATCTCCAAAATGAATGGATGAGATTGAATCCCATTTATCACTTAAGTTTCCACAATTCACTTTTTCCTCATTGATGACTTTATAAAATCAACTTGACTTTATAACTTAAAGTAATTTGTCATTAATGATGTTATAAAGTCAAAGTGACTTTATAACATAAAGTCAAAGGTGAGGGTCAAATATTCCCCCCTTTGTGTTTAGAGACTAAAAAACACAAGGGGACCACTTTCCAAGGTACCCAAATCTCAACAACAACATTCCCTCCATGGCTTAGCTATCCCATAAGAAACCATCAATACCAACCTCTATATCATTTCCTTTGTCCCCAACATGTGAAGCACTAGTGTTACTGTAAAGGTTTTGAATCGGTGACTCAAGACATAGTAGGAATTGAATAGGTGGTTGATTCAACCATTCTTGGTATACTTCCTCTTCAAGTTGTGCTTGTTTAACAACAAGCTCGTGACTTGACATCGTAGTGGGGTGCGACTGTAGATGGTAGACATGTCGCTTCATTAGAATCTTGATCATAAAAATATTAAACATTACAACGATAATATTAGTAACACAATGCATTTAATATGTTCAAACATTATACCAAACATTTATTAGAAGCATGGAAACAAATTTCCCAATAATAAACATGCAACCAACCACTTTATAAAAAAAATGTCAAATTAAATAATACATTTACATTAGTTCCATTAAAAATCCAAAAATACAATCACTCAATCATCTTTTTCTTATGCTCTACATGTTGTCTACATAAAAAAAGATCCAATTCACGATGTAATAATGTTGACCCAGGTTGGTTGCTGGAAGATGGCATGTTGCGATTGGTAGGGTAAAGTGGTTGTCCATTTTCATCAAACATCTACTTGCGGTATCTTTCTCATGATAAGAGCTTGCGGAATTTTGGGACTACTAGAATATCTTGCGCATCTGAACTCGATCAAGAATCTTGATCCTACCAAATTCAATGAACAATTATTCAACTGAGCTTACATACATAACATAATTTCAATGAGATAAATGAATTATAAATAAAATCTAGGCATACTACAATCAGTGGGAGAGAACTTGAATGACTTGTAATGATATGGAATGAGTCGGAATTTGAAGAATTGACCATTTTATATTATAATTCTTTTTTTCCTACATTTGAGCCAAAACTGTGATCTTGGGAAGCACAGAACAATCTGATTTCAAACAAAATTTTGAATAACTTTTATACATTAACGGTGCAGTTAATCATATAAGGACGACCCGATGGATTGTTATAAAACAAACGCATTGATGCTTTAAATTGAGAGAAGCACCAAAGATTGACCTTTATTATCGCCTCCACAAAATTTAAATGTGTATGTTTCCATTTGCATTTTGAAAATTAAATTGTTTGTCGGTGCGTCAGTACTTACACACCACAATGGTGCAGTATGAACTATATAGCACACTGATTGAAGCAAGTTAAAAAAATAGCACGCGCTTACTACCAATGCATGGAAATTTATTACGAAAAAATGATTCGGTGTGTTATATGTACACACCGCATGGGTGCACTACTCAATGTATATCGCACCAAAAAACTAAGTTACGAAAAAGAAAAAAAAACGTGCGCGCGTTTATCATCAATGTGCTAAAATATAGAATGAAAAAATGAGAGAGAAATTTAGTTTTTGTGTTTATAAATGAAAAGCCTATTCATTCTTTCATTCTTTTGACAAAATTTAGAGGGGAGATTTTTGCAAGAGAGATTTACCAGCAAAGACTTTGGAGTGGGTGGATTTTGTTTTAAGAACCAAATTCAAAAGGGATTATTGTAGGTCACATACAAATCTGCAGAGTAGGAATTTTAGGTATATCGATTCATTCTATTAATCATCTTAATATGTCCCCTATTTGATTCAATAAATTTTCAGTGCATTTCCCAAACATAAAAAATGGTTTCATAGTTACCTTTGGTATTGGAAACCCTAATTTCCTCACTATTTTTCTTGTTTTCCCTTTCTATATTTCACAAAGAGAATTTTTTTAAGCAAATTTTTTATAGGGTTTGTTTATTTATACATGGGGTGTTTCCTATATGTTGCAATGGAACCATTCATTACATTGGATCCCAAACCGACATGTCCTTATCATTTTTTTAAATGCCTTCGGGGTTAGTGGTGTGCCTTGTACATAGGAAGAGCATCGGTGCGTATTTTCATGTTAACAACACTGCTTAATTTAAAATAGAAATAATAATTAAAAAAAAAAACTTTTCATGGTTGGTAGTGCGCATTGTATATAGATAAACACCACGACAAATTTTCTTATAAAGAACATCGTTAAGTTTAAAATGGAAATAATATTGTTTTTTATATGGAAACCACGATGTCTTAAATTTTCTCATAGGGTGGCAGTGCGTAATAAACAATACTTAGGAAGAAGTGCTTTTATTATTTCATAAAGCACCGACTTAATACAACATTTTGTAAAACATTTATGATTTCGCAACGACATTGTTATCATATATCAGTGCGTATAAATATGGTTGACTCGTTGGTGTGTATACATATGGTTGATGCACTGGGGCGTACCAAGTTACTATATGCATCGATATATTATTTTGTAAAAAAATTACGTAAGTTTTATATCTGATGATTCCTATCTTTTCTTTTTCTCAGGGAGATTTTGAAAATTCCAAGTGACAAATAAAGGGAAAACCAATACATTCGGATAGGGATGTCCAAATAAGTGTAGAACGAGATGGTAAAAGAAATGAACATAATTGTGTCACAAGAGGAGTCGTCCCAACTACAATGTTTATCAAAGGTATGTAATCATTTATTTATTCTTTTATGTACATTGAATTTAATTATCATGAGAAACTGATCCAGGGGATCAAATTTTGCTCAAAATTAAAAGTGCTCAGAATCGCTTCAAATCTAATGGGTGCGTAGGCCTCATCATCATGAACCCAACGCAATTCGAATGGGTTCAAACGGACATCGGATGAGTGAGATATCACATTCTGTTCAAATTGTCAAACAGGCAAAAAAAAAAAAAAATTGTTGACTGTACAGTCCGTACAGATGTTGAGTTGGCAGGGTCGTACGACACATGGTAGATGTTGAGTTCGCAGGGCCATATGGCACGTGGCAGGTGTTGAGTTGGTAGTCATGTGGAAAAATTAGCATCCGACACGTGGCATATTTGTGGCAAACGGGTTGGTGACACGTGGCCCAAGCGAGGGCTTCCACGTGTCACCTTGGGCAATGGTTAAAACTTTGTGGGAGTCTATAGGACTCAACCCCATGACCTTCGAGTAGGGGTAGATCTTTGGGAAGGGTTGCCCAACCAGTGCGCCCACCATATAGTTCTTACCATAATACAAGTTGAAAATTATTTAAGTTTGATTTGTTGTTTATTTTGGTGCGGGGCCGGGATGGGGCTTAGCCCCAGCCCGCGGTTTTGGTATCAATACATATGACCGACGGTTAATATTGCACAGGAGTTTTAATATTTCCAACGATTAAAACCATGCATCGACACTTGTCGCTTGCCCATACGACTTGGGACTTAGCCCTTTTGTGTGCGGGGGGGCACGGTCACATGATCCATGCGTCCAACGCCTTTACGGTTAGGGGGCTAGGTTCCCTAACCATTCTACAGTTGCACGTGTTTTGTGGTTATGTGCATGGTGCTAGGTTTAAGCACAAAAAAATGCACAGAGGCTAGGTTGGACACACAAAGGTGCATTTTGGCGATCCAGAGACAACAAGTTTGAAGGGGAACTTCCAGGAAGCCTATCTTCTTCAATTTTTGGCCAAATCAGGTGCCGAAAAAGCCCAGCTAGGGTTTTTTGGACGTTCTGAAGCCATTGGAGCCATCTATTTGGAATTTTGAGCATTGTAAAGCACATATTTTATCACTTTGATCAAATAATATAAAAGATCCATTGGAAGCTGGACCAGGAGATGTAGCCCAAGAGAGGGGTGAACTAATATAAAAGATCCATTGAAGTCGGACTCAGAGATGTAGCCTGAGAGGGTGAACTCCTATCATTTTGTTGCAGCATGTATTTATTTGTTCACCTATTTGTTGGTTATTATTTGCATCTTGAATGTAATTCTCTAAAATTTGTGTTTGCAAATTGATCCTTTCATGCTAATAATTTAAATAAAACTTTTCAGTCATTTCAATACAAGCCTTTATCATTTCAGATCAAGTTGGTACTTGTTGTGGTTTCCTGAAGGCTTGATTATTTGCAAGTGTTCTTGTTTTCCATGCTCACAAGGTTGAAACTCACAAGAGGAGAAGGTCAACTTGTGGAGCCAGTTCTCATCCTTCAAGAAGAAAGATTATATTATCACCTCAAGCTTCAATGAGGCATTCACCAGGTATGGCTCGTGAAGAGAGTCATGAAAATTTTCCTACATAAGATGAAGATATTGGAAAGGCTTTCATGGATATGAGAGAAATGGTGAGTCATTGATGGAAGAAAGGAATGCAAAGTTGCAAGGTGAAGGGCTCCAACCCCTTCAAAGAACAAGGGAGACAAGGGTGATAAAACTCCAAAGGAAATGGAGGGAATGGTGCTACCCCTCACCTCCATCTTCCCTTCTACCGGCCAACCTCTTCCAAATTCTCCATGGGGACATGGTAAAATTCCTCCACAAATTCTTTGTTAAAGCTGATATTAAATTTGAATTACCAATATACAAATGAGAGGTAAACGTCAGAAATTAGATAACCGATTCACGATTGAGGTGTATTGTAGGATACATAGAATTCAAGATGATGAAACTAAGATTCAACTTGCTTCTTTAAGATTGATAGTGCAAGACTCATTCGTGGGGAAATGAGGACATGAAGAAACATGGTAAAATTTTAACCTCCTTGGAATGATTTTATTGTTGGTATTAAAAAGACAATTTTTACCCATTGGCATATATGCAAAAGCCATTATGGATTGGCAAAATTTTAGACAAGCTAAGGAAAATGTGCAAGATTTACTCAAGAATTTAGGGAGAAGAGCTTTGGTTTTGGGAGTGATTGTCTCTCTCAAGAAACTTTACTCAAATACATTGGAGTTTTACATAGTTACTTGAGACATAAAATACTCATGTTTAACCCTTCAAATCTAGATGTAGTTTGTGTTCATGCCACTCATTTGGAAGCCGAGGAAGGAATGAAACTTATGAGGGTAACAAGAAGCCTTTCACCACCTGAGACAAAGGAAAGAGGAAGTTCAAGTGAAATGGAAAAAAAATATTCTTTAAGAAAGAGGGAGAAAAAATTTACATGCAAACATTGTCTGGATGGCGATGATGAAGACCATTGTTGAAACTTCATCCTGAAAGAAGACCCAAAAGTTCGCAACAAAGGGAAGCCAAAGACCGCTGCAACCATACAACATTATTTATGTTCTGATTCGTGTGATGAAACAAAAATTACAGACATGGGTTGGTCAAGGTAAGGGTTCTATTGGCGAGTACTTAGTTCTTCAAGTAATAGTAATCTCAATGAAACTCGATAAGAAAAGAAAGAATAGAACTTTTCACATAAGGGTTGTTTCAAGCATACCAAGATAGATACTCTTTTGATACTGGATCTCAAGAAAACCTTATATCTGAAGACCCTGTCAAGAAATTAAATTTGGAAACTATTCCACATCCTAAACCATACCTCTAGGTTGGATATGTGATAATGCTAAATTGCATGTGACAAGAAGGTGTAGACTTAGTTTCATCATTGCAAATTTTATAGATGAGGTAGAGCTTGATGTTATTCCTTTGGATATTTGTGGTATTGTGTTTGAAAGCCCATACTTATATGATAGGAGAGCCATTTTTCATCACCATGAGAATAAGTATCACTTTGTTTAAAAATGGAGTTGAGTACATTGTTAGGAGCAATATACAAAGAAGATGAATTTGTCACTTGTAAAATGCTGAGAAATGAAGAGATTAGTCAACAAGGTAAGAATTTTGTTCTCTCGATGATTAAAACCCAAAGATAATATTGAAAAGAAGTTTTCTAAGGTTGTGATGCAAAGATGAAATCTGATCTATATAAGGTTGTTAACTTCAATATGATGAGATGTTTCAAGAACCAAAGTGGATTACCTCCAAGAAGGGTATCCAACATGAAATATATAACAAAGCAAAGCATCGTCCCTCCTTCCAAACATTGGTGATGTGGCTGAGGATGCTCAATTCCATGGAGAATGTTGAAAATTAAAAACAAAATCCAAGAGTTGCTTGACAAAGGGTCATCATGCCAAGCACATAACCATGTGGATCTCCAATTGTGTTAAAATTAAAGAAAGATGGTACATGGTGTATGTGTGTAGATTCTGTGGCCTTGAACAAGATTACTTTAAAGAATCGCTATCCCTTCCCTAGAATCTCATTTACTCTTACCTGACTAATTCTGAAAGATGCTGGCATTTTACTCAAGTTGGATTTGGAGAAGCGATATCACTGCATTAGATCACGTAAGGAGACACATGGAAGACAAATTTCTTTAAAACAAACAAGGTTTGTTTGAGTGGATGGTAATGCCTTTGGACTTTTGAAAATGTTCTGCTACTTTCAAGGAGAGAGAGTTTTGAATGATGTCTTAAGGCCTTTATTGATGATTGTGTTATTGTTCACTTGGATGACATTTTTATTTTGAAAATCTCTAAGAATACATGTTATGCATGTAAACAAGTTTTAGATGTTTTGAGAAAAGAAAGTTGTTTTGAATATGTTTAAAATGTGAGTTTGGAAAACCTCACTCATTCATTTGGGGTATATTGTTGGTGGAGGAGAACTGAAAATTGATCCCTCCAAGGTCAAAGTCATATTGGAGTGGCCCAAGCCCAACAATGTGATAGAGGTAAGAGTTTTGGGAGCAGCTCAACATTGGAGAAAGTTTTACGCTAACTCTTTCTTCAATTGTGCCCATTACATGCAAAGTGGACAAGTGTCACAAGTTTTTCAATGGGGAGGCAAACAAAAGAAGGATTTTGATACTTGAAGGAGAAAAATCAGTTCAGCTCCAGTCCTTGCACTTCCTAATTTGAGACAACCTTTGAAATCCAACCATGCAAGCAATTATGGAATGGGAGTAGTCTTGTTACAAATACGGTAAGCCCATTTGTTTCATTCAAACTTTTAATGGTGTCGCTATTAACTATCCCATTTCTATGATAAGGGAGAGCTGTATTACTGGTAAAGTGTGAAAAATGGAAACATTATTTGTTGGGAAAAGAAACCATTATTCACAATGCATCATCATCAACCACCGTAATACTTACAATCACAAACAAAGCTGCCACAAGCAAGACACTTCGTGATGGATGGCTTTTCACAACAATCTCCACTTGGTCATAAGGTATAAGAAGGTGCATTTTATGCGTTGTTGATATGCTTTCAAGGCCTATTATTAGTGCTTTAGGTTATTCTTAAGCATAGTCCCATCATGCATGAGAGCCATGTTGAGCAACATGCTTTAGATGCTGATTTTAAAGAAGTATATGCAACTTGTGTCATTCTCTAACCATGTTGAGGAATTGATTACCATGTGCATGATAATATTTGTATCATCTGGCAAGCTATGTATTCCACAGGAAGAATCAACATAGCCAAGAGTAGCTCATTCTTCTCTTATTGTCGGTCACTTTGGTGTAGGCAAGACGGGTGGTTAATTTGCAAAGGTACCGCTTATTGGCCTAAAATGAATGAAAGTGTTTCAAGATATGTTAGAGGATGTTCGCTATGTTCCAATAAGCAAACCTAGTAATAGAAAGTTGGGTTCGTATACTAATTTCCTGCTCCTTCTCGTCCTTGGAAAGTATTTCCATGGACTTTGTAGGAGGTTCACCATGTCTAAAAAAAATCTTGATTATCTTTAGCGTTGTAACTGAATCAATTCTAGCAAAATGTGGTATTTTGACGTCTTTGTAAGAAGCGTGTTACAAATGAGCAAATCCATTACCAAAATGTTCTTCAAAGATGTTTGGGCATTTTAATGCCTAAATCCTTTATCGATCAGACTCTCGGATTTATTGGGAACTTTTGGTCAAGTTTAAGGGCACTCATGGACACTAAATTGAAAAAGAGTACGCCTTTTCATCCTCAAACCGATGGTCAAACAAAATTGGTCAATAGAACAGTGGTACATCTTCTTCGGTTATTGCAGTAGGCATCCTAAACTTTGGGATGAGCATTACACCACATTCAACATGTTTCATAACCGAAGCAGCACTCTTCAACTCAAACATCGCTTAATTTTGAAGCATGTTTTGCCATTTCAAATCTCCTTTAGATTTTATCTTTGGGAAGGATATTTCTATTGATGGTCACATTACATTGATAGGGCATAAAAGTTCATTGAAAAAATTAACTCCGATACATCAAAATGGTATAAGAACAGCTTGGAAAAGAGTCAAGCCAAGTACAAGACAAGACATGACAAGCATCGTGTTGATCACAGTTTCCAAGTTGGAGATGAAGTTTGGCTTTACATTAGTAAGGAGAGGCTTAAAGGAGAAGGTAAAAAATTGAAACCAATTAGATATGGTCCTTTCAAGATTCTTGAGAAGATTGGTAACAATGCCTTCCATTTGGATTTGCCTCCTTATATGCAAATGTATGCAGTTGTCAATGTTGAGAATTTGAAATTGTATGGGCCTCCTTTGATTGATGATCAAGGAGAACATGTTCAGATTCCTTCTATAGATGATTTCTCCCTAGAATATCTTACAGAACTGCATGAAGACACAATCCTTGACAGGAGGATGAGAACTTCAAAACGGGGAAATGTGGAATATCTTTGAATTGGTCTTAAAGGCACAAATCCAAGCAAAGCCAAGTGGATTGAGGTTGGGAAGGTGAGGGAACTATACCCTCATCTTTAGATAGACTGAAAGTAGACTTTTGGAGGTCCAAAAGCTTTCCAATCGGGAGGTGTGATCCAGGGGATCAAATTTTGCTCAAAATTCAAAGTGCTCAGAATCGCTTCAAATTGAATGGGTGCATAGGCCTCATCATCATGAACCCAACGCAATTCAAACGGGTTCAAACGGACATTGGATGAGTGAGATATCGCATTCTGTTCAAATTGTCAAACAGGCAAAAAAAAAAATGTTGATTGTACAGTCTGTATAGTCCGTACAGATGTTGAGTTGGCAGGGTCGTATGACACATGGCAGATGTTGAGTTGGCAAGGTCGTACGACATGTGGCAGGTGCTGAGTTGGCAGTCATGTGGATGAATTAGCGTCCGACATGTGGCATATTTGTGGCAAACGGATTGGTGACACGTGGCCCAAGCGAAGGTTGCCACGTGTCACCTTGGGCAATGGTTAAAACTTTGTGGGAGTCTGCAGGACTCGACACCACGACCTCCGAGCAGGGGTAGATCTTTGGGAAGGGCCGCCCAACCGGCGTGCCCACCATATAGTTCTTACGATAATACAAGTTGAAAATTATTTAAGTTTGATTTGTTGTTTATTTTGGCATGGGGTTGGGTTGGGGATTAGCCCCAGCCCACGGTTTTGGTATCAATACATATGACCGACAGTTAATATTGTGCGGGAGTTTTAATATTGCCAACGGTTAAAACTATGCGCTGACACTTGTCGCTTTCCCATACGACTTGGGACTTAGCCCTTTTGTGTGCGGGGGGGCACGGTCACATGATCCATGTGTCCAACGCCTTTGCGGTTAGGGGGCTAAGTTCCCTAACCATTCTATAGTTGCACACATTTTACGGTTATGTGCATGGTGCTAGGTTTAAGCACGAAAAATTGCGCAGAGGCTAGGTTGGACACACAGAGGTGCATTTTGGCGATCCAGAGATAGCAAGTTTGAAGGGGAACTTCCAGGAAGCCTATTTTCTTCAATTTTTGGCCAAATCAGGTGTCGAAAAAGCCCAGCTAGGGGTTTTTGGACGTTCTGAAGCCATTGGAGCCATCTATTTGGCATTTTGAGCATGGTAAAGCACATATTTTATCACTTTGAGAAAATAATATAAAAGATCCATTGGAAGCTGGACCAGGAGATGTAGCCCAAGAGAGGGGTGAACTCCTTTATCATTTGTTGTGTTATGTGTTTACTGTTCACTGTATTTGCTGGTTATTATTTGCATCTTGAATGTGTAATTTTCTCTGAAATTTATGTTTGCAAATTGATCCTTTTGCATAAGCACACTTAAATAAAACTTTGCAAATATTTTCAAGAGTACAAGCCTTTATCATTTTCAGATCACNAAATAAAAATAAAAATATATATATATATATATATATATATAACCCAATCAACACATAAGATAGGACGACGAGGAATAAAAGGGTTGATCACAAACTTTGTGAGTATTTATGTTTTCGACCTTACTTAAGATTTCATGTTTCTTGTGATATTTATATTTAAATAATTAATTTACACTTTTCCATGGATGTCTTCTAATAGGTGCTAACATACAAAGAGGAGCCAACCCGTGATTGATAAACATTGGGTTAAGTATGGGTTGTGAATATATGTTGAAGTATGAATATTTAATTGAACAATTTGTAGGTAGTTATTTTGTTTAACTTCCCTTATTTTACAATTAATGAAACAACAAGAAATCTTTATATTATTATATTGATTGTGCTTTGTCATGGCATATTAAACATGTAGGAAACAAAGTATGGAATACAACCAACATAATAGATTTTGACAGAAGGCATGAAGCATGGCTTCGAAAGAGTGTGTATTGTACTTTATGAAAGATTCGTTGCTAAGGTATGTTTTTTTATTTACGTAATCAGGTATATTCTACTATATATATGATGATGATTAACGTCCACTAAGACCAATTGGTCGATCGAACTTTAAGGTAAGAGATTACTTCGATTTCTTTAAAATTGTATTTTTATACTCAAAAAGCATTGAGAAAAGCATTCCAAGATCACCTTAGTTTTGATGATTTATGAGGTTAGGAATACCTGGATTGTGGAAAATATTTTTAAATTGGGATCTAATTGGGATCAAATATTTTTAAATGTAGATATACTTATTACACATTATTTCTATTTTTGTAGATGGAAGATGAAGCGGCGAAACATAAAAAACAAGTCGATCAAGAAAACATTAGGTTAAATAACCAAAGTACAATATCGCCTACAAATGATGAATAAATGAGGCATGCACACAGCTTGAGCGATGAAAACAGATCAAGTGATGAATGACAATCAATATAAATGAATGTTACTACAAGTTGTATGTTTTGGAATATTTTTCTCTGAAAAATCGGGGATTTTGTTTAATGTACTCGACATATTGTCTCAATTGCATGAGGACATGTTACCAATAAGTGTAAAAATTATATGTTGGTTGCAATTTGATTATTCTAGACCTTTATGTTGTCCCTTTTTGTATGAGAATGGATCTCTTATTCATATATAATAAAATGGGTTTCTTATTTTATTGCATTGTTGAATGTTGTAAGATGTTGTGTTGTTGAATAATTTACATTGGATGATTTACATTGTTACAAATAACATAGGTGTAATTTGTTGGATAACGCATTAATGCAATCATTATATTGAAATGTAATAACAAAAATCTAAAACGATATTATTATAAAAAAAAATATTTGACTTTGAGATGATTAATTGAAAATTTGTAAAATAACAATTAATTAAAATATATACATATCAATGCATTGTATTCTTATGAACTCACTAGACAATGTGTTCCATAATATAGAAAGTGATGCATTTTGAGGCATCATATGCACCGGTACCCATTAATTATACAAATGCATCATTGTGAACTATTGAGAAAAAAACAATGTTCCATAAACGACATAATGTACAATAAAATTTATCGTTTCAAAATTTTACGATGCCCATGTTTAAAATACACACATGGGCTCTAAATATAATGTACACATTGATGCTTTACATTTAGTATACGCATCGGGGCTCTAAATATAATGTACACGTTGTTGAGGAAAAGATATGAAATGATCTTACTCAAACATTTTCAGATCCTGCTTGGCTAAAGCAAGATAGACAGGAATATCACCCTATGTTAATATCCATCAAAATTGATATCCTAATTCACGAGTATTGTTTACAAGTGCTTACGTTATTTTTTTATAAATAAAAGCTTGCTGAAAAAATCATTATTTATGTAATTTTTTTAACATATCAGACGTTGAAAAAAATATAGAGACAAAAGTAAAGACGCCAAGTCAATAATCAAAATAGATGAGACATAAAGCAATCCTTTATTTCATTCCAATTCATCAAAGAATCGTTCTCTTTACAAAATTTCCTAAGGATTTTTTGGACTAAAGTCAAACTTAGATGCCCCCGATGAAACATACAAAAGGAATTCTGACAGAAACTCAAAAAACTGAACTTTAAAAGTTGGATTAGGTTGTCACAGATTGTTGCCCACTCGACTCTGCACAATAGGCTTTGTCAATCATGAAATCTAATTCACAAACATACAAGTATACACAGACTATCAAAGATAGATCAACACCTCTGAAAAACAAGTGTATGAATGATGTAATTCATCCATGAATCTTGTTGTCTACAATAGGACCCTGCTATCATAAAAAAGAATTAGGCTTCTAATGAATTAAGGAATGAATGAAAATTGAATTATATCAACAAAAACTCAAAGAGCAAACCTTAGTATGCTTCTCCTTCTATTCTCCTCTTGTTCCTCCCTTTCCTTTTGCCTTTAAGCAATTAGAATTGGTTGAAGTAGTTGAACTACTTATTTAGTTAAGTTAACTAAAACTAAACCACTTTTTTAGTTAAGGGGGAAATGTAATAAATCATAATAAGAGTTTTAAAATAAATAATAACTAGTAGGTGGGACCCCTTATGACTCCCTTTAGATTTTAGCAATCATAACACAACTATTTAGTCAAACAAAGCATCCCTCCTCGTGACTCCCATCATCACGTTCATATTTGAAAATTTATCTCAACGATAATTGAAATTATTTCCAAAATATATTACGCATATATCCAAAAAAATAGTGTGTTGTCCACAATTTCATAAGTCAATTGTTCTCATCAATTAATAAATAAAAAACTTAAAATCCATATTTTCCACATTGGGAGGCAATGTTTCCCTTGTTGTTGTTGTCACCTTTTGATCTCTCTGAATTTTCCTTAGTCTATGTGGATCCTTTAGGCATAATCTTGTTGATCACATGAGAGCAATCATCTCTCAAATGCATGCGAGAGGACACAGATTTATCAAAGTCATTTGAGGGTGAGAAAGGGGAAGCAGTGGCTTTTCCTTTGTCAGGGGAATGGTGGGCCTCAGTTTTCAACCTTTTGCTTGCATTGGAAGACTGAACTGGTGAATGGAAAGGGGCAGCTTGGATAATTTGATTGATAGGCGGGGGAGTATGTAAAGACAAGTTAGGCTAGCCACGATGTTGGGAGACTTCCGAGTGGAAAATCTCTTTCCATCTATCATTCTCGAGAACTTCAGGTTGTAGTGAGACATGACGAGGAACGGGGATACCAAGGACTTGTGGGGCTTGGAAGGGAGGCCTTTCGGGCCTAGGTTGGGCCACTCCTTGCCCAATCCAGTTAAAAAAAACCAGCTTGAAATAGATGGCCTAACTCTTGCGAGTCTACATCAAAGTGTATAGAGAATCTTGGAGTTCTAGGGCCCCTGTTCCAATTACCTCTCACTCGGTTACCTCGGCCATGGCTACCTCTACTGAAAAAGTTCATTCCTATATGCATAATCGATTAGCAAATAGTTTCTTTAACAACAATACATGAAAACTCTTTTAAAATATGAAATAAAATTTGGATCAGCAACATATCAGACTCATGCAATCCAATCCATACAAATTGTTTAATAGATGTCAATGAGCAGGGGGTGAACAAAGGTTCTAGAATATGCAAGGGGTTCTATTGAGCAAAAAATGTTAAAATGAGGGGGGTAAGATCATGATTACTTCTCACAGACAACAAACAATCAACTGTAATGTAAACCAAAGAATATATCACTGTAATCCATCCCTACGATCTTAAATTGTCATAATACAGGGTTTCCTTTAACTGTAATTAAATTTTAGGAATAGGGAGTGGATAATGAATATGGGAAGGCGAGGGGATTGTAATGGAAGAAAAGTGAAATAATGGTAAGAAGAAGAGCGAATATTGTTCATAAAATCAATTAAGTAATCCATAAAACAATTATGTATTTAATGCAAACGATCCAACACCAACTAAACAGTTATTGTGATCAATTAAACAATTACTGTGTGTTAACACTTGTTCATTGTTCACATTTTAAATCTTTAACACTTTTAATTAACACAATGTCATCATATTCGAAATCAATATGACCTTCAAACATCTTGTATAAAGAATTATGTTTCCTCTCATTTCTTCCATTTTATATTTAAACAAAATCCAATGAACACACAATCATTTGTTTCAACTCTGTTCAGTATCAAAACCTTAGCCATTGTCCATAAATTAATTCCTCAAATCAAAATCTCTTTCAAAACGTGCCTGATTCCATTCCTTTAACCAATTCAACAATTAAATTGCAATGAAACCATACTACTAAAAACCCCGTGCCCATCTTTGATGGTGCAATAAGATGATATGATGAACAATATCCATAAATCATACACAATAGACAACCAAGCCACAACTATCAATACTTTAAATTTCAATAATCTCGATCGGGCAATTTAAACACATAGTAACAACAACCATCACTTCAATTTATACCATGTTGTAGGAAACACAAAGACCAACACATAACGCAAAGAAGCATTTATGTGACTGTACATATCCAATTACTCCCGACCAAAACATAAAACAATGTTGAGTTATCAATCCAAATGTTACAACACAAGGAGGCAATGACTGTATGCCCATTTCCATTTTTCAAATCAACCAATTAAACCATGCTGAGCTATCAATTCAATTTTCATAATAAATAATGTAGGGACTATATACCAATAATCAAAACCACTGTCAACGTTATTCCACCAACTCATGACAGTCACAAAATACCCGACAGGGTGTAACTGGTCCAGTGAATAAAAAACAGACTCTGAATAATCAAAGGTTCGCTCAGTGGAACCAACACAGGGAAACTGGAGGTCGACCTTGTCGACAGTAGGTGAGAAACCCTTGAGACAAGCAAGGTAGAACCACATGCATTATAACCCTTAACTTGTATGATAGGGTGACAGTTCGACCTCAGGTAGGAGAGAATATGAATAGAGGAGCAAAGGTTCCTTATTGGCCAGTAAACAACACCGAGAACACGCAGGGCATAACCCTCGTGGTTTTCCCCAAAAGCCGAATAATGATTATATAAATGCAAAGCTCATGTAATAGAAACCAACCCTAAAGAAAGCCTCTTGGCATAATAGCCACCATAACCAATTGTGCATATACCAATAACATAAAACGAGCCCACGACCAGGTGGAGAATGATATGCAGTGATCCAAAGGTGGTTCAAAAATTACACAGCAACCCAGTAACAAAAAATATGACCAGGTATGGTTACAAGGATTGTGAGGAGATGGCCAGCAAGTCTAGATGGAATGAAACCCTCCAAAAAAAACACATAAAGACAACATAGAGCCTTCACGACTTCTGCCACTCAGAACAGTTAATGAAATTGTGACTTCAACCATCAAATTTTCCATTTGCAATGAATAGCAAAAACAACCATTCCAGATAAACACCATGAGCTTACACAGTTTCCAGCCTCAATAAAAACACATATCAATACATTACTGAGCCAACATTTATTTCATAAATAGAGAGAGTTCAGGGATGGTGAAAAAAACATACATGTAACCAAATGGCCTTTAAAATGTGAGCTTGGTCGAGCAGTTCCCTTCACGCCTGAATATCGGAGCTTAACCATAGAAAAAGTCAAATGAACAATAACCAAGCTAGGGTGACGGCCGGTGGGAGAGGTATGGAGTGACATGCATTTACTGCACGTCGCGTCCATCCTCCCTTCATTCAATTACCTAGTACACGACAGCCAGCCAACCATTAATCCATTCCATTAATCCATGCATCGAAACTAGTATACATTGCTTTCCAAATGCACCACCCAATATCATATTAACCATTGCAAAAACATACCATAACGTATATCAAGTACACCAAGGATAACTCAATAATAATCGTATAGCCACTAACATTTCTAGTTAGGACTAACAATAATCCTTTTAATTTCATTTGCACTAGTATAGCATAGCATAGTATAGTATAACTCCTCTTTCTTGGATTTTTTCATAGGTCCCTTTTCCATTGCTATTATTTGTTGTTACTAACATGTATCTTGTGCAGGTGTAAGAATCAAGGCGCCAATAGAAATTGTAATAATAGTTAATATAAGCCATCATGACATGGAATTTAGAGTTTAGAGCAACAGAACCAACACATAACATGCATTATCCATCTGCCATTATGTAACAAATAAAACCAATATTTCACCATCAATCATGTAGAACCTTGTAAGCATCATCGAACAACAGCATAAAATGTGTAACAAGACTATCTTTGATCCTCCAATCTACAAGGGGGTCCCACCTACTAGTATTATATATATCATTAGCTTATAAATAATAAGCTTTTAGCAATACTTTGCGGGCGGAATCCTCGTTGTGATTTTTATCATCAATACACATCGGTTCTTTAAGTGTAATGTATGCATCGGTGTGTTAAGTATAATACACACATCAATTCTTTAAGTATAATATACGCACCAATGCTTAGTAAAAATAATGGCGCTGACATCTCACCTATAATATTCAAAATCTCACTGGAAAAATCATTATTGGGGAGAGTCCTTAATAGTCACAATATATCATTAATGTATAGATGCTTTGTTCTAGGGAAGCTCTACAATATTAAGGCTCACATGCACCAGCAACCCTCCTACCCTGACCACGTCTGAACTCCTCTGCACACCTCTGATCGCCTCTACACCCTGGTATTGATCACCACAGAAGAATGGGAACAGAAGGGGGGGCGAAATCCCCTTCCTACTGCAACGTCGCCGACAAAGATCCGGAGAACTCGTGGGTGCACAAACCATCCTTTGAGCCGCCATTGCAACAACAAGACCAATATCTGTAGGAAGAGGTGGATATTAGTAAATATTCGAACATGGATGTTGATTCCTCGCATCCAAAAGTAGCTCGAGCCTGGATACCCGGCAAATGCATCCCCCAAGCCCCGATTGCACCCAGATATGTCATCAAAACCACCAAGATAGGGGAACACACATAGTTCATGAGAGACCATGCCCTCATAGGAAAATTCCTAGGTCTCTGGCCCTAAAAAAAGGACCTAACTCACTGGATCAAGGCGTGGTGGAACCCCAAGGGAGACTATGAGCTCCAGCTAAGCTCCAAAGGTTTCTTTACAATCATATTCTACAACCTGGAAGACAAGGACATGATCTTTGAAGGGGGACCATATTTCTGCAATTTGGTTGGCCTCTACCTTCGCTTCTGGACAGACCGCTTCTGCCCATAAAAGGAAAACTTCACCTACGCACCGGTATGGATTCGCCTCTATTCCCTAAATCAAGAGTTCTAGTTAGAAGAAATTTTACTAGGCATAGGAAACACACTGGGTAAATATGTCAAATCTTCTGAAGCTACCAAACAGATAAAATACACCTCTTATGCAAGGATCTGTGTCTATATGAAAATCTCCAAAGCTCTGTTAGGCATAGTTACCTTATAATACCAAGATGGAGAATGGGCCCAAACCATATACTATGAACACATTCCTTTCAGATGTCGAAAATTCCATGAACATGGACACCTTTTCAGAGACTGCCCTCTCAACACCCCCCCCAAAAAAAAGGAAGTTGAAGAGAAAACAAATGAAGGATTTACCCAGGTGAAAAATCGAAGGAGACAAGCGCAGAAGAATCCCACCACTAACAATGGAAAAAAGAACCCAAATAACAATTATTTTGAAGCCCTCAACTGCCTCCCAGAAGCATAAGAAGTGGAAAACCCCCACAAGGTCGCGGGGACATATCCCAGCAAGCACAAGGAAGACCAATCATCACAAGAGAATCAAACCCCAGCAAACCAAGAAGATCTACAGAATCACCCAGTCTCAGGGAAGGAACCAGAAAGAGAGGAAGACATAGTCATGGAAATGGATGAGCAGGACCTAGTAGAAATCGACCTAGACAGGTTAGAAGAAGAACTTAACAAGAAGGATCTTCAAACCTTACCAGAGGACCAACTCAGGAAAGTTCACAAAGTGTTTCTAGACTCTTCAGCAGGGGCTACATCAAAGTTGGGGATCAACACAGACCCAAACCAAGATCCAAGAAAACACCCAAAAGAAAAAAAGCGACGAGGCAGAAAATCGTCTCATCAGTTAATAAAGGAAGCGGGAAACTATATGATCAACTTGGGACAGATTCACAAGCTCTCAAAGAGCTCCTTTTCCCACCCACCCAATTGTTAACCATGAAGATCCTCACCTGGAATATCAGAGGCCTAAATGGAAGATCCAAACAAAGGATTCTCCGAAACTGCATCAAAATGGAGGACCCTAATCTATTCTTGATATAAGAGACAAAATGTGCAGGGAAAACTGCAGAAGATATCATCAAAAGATGCTAGCGTAATTGTGAATCCTATCAAACAAACTCAAAAGTGGCTTCAGGAGGCCTGGCCATCCTATGGAATCCTTCAACAATCATTCTTGATCAAGGCTTCTCCACTCTGTGCACCATCACAGCGCACTAGGGATCCATTGGCTCGGACAAGGAAGGAATGATCACAAATTCCTATGGACCACAGAATAGCCAAGGCAAAGACCTCTTTCTTCAAAACCTGTCTTACCTAGGTTCCTTAGCAGAGGGCAAGCGATGGATAATAGGGGGCGACTTCAACAAAAAATCACCTGGACCAAGACAGCGCAAAATTCTAGGAACTCATAGAAAACCACATACTGGTAGACTTTGAGAATAGCAATGGCACCTACACCTAGACCAACAAAAGATGAGGACACCACCAAATAGCATGCAGACTTGATCGCTTCCTCATCTTGGAAAATCTCCTCTTGGAAGGCCCCCTAATATATTCCAACATCCTTCCTAAGGCAGGTTCGGACCACTAGCCGGTTCAGCTCTAGGTTGATACTATTTCCAGCCCCAAGCTCAAACCCTTCATATTTGAAAAAATTTTGCTCTTCCATCCAAATATCCAGGAGTTAGCATGTCACTGGTGGAGCACTGTGGAAACACATATGGGCACAAAAATGTATTGCTTCCAGCAAAAACTCGAAAATTTCAAACAACAGGTGCACAAATGGAACAAAGAGGTCTTTGGGAACATTTTCCAGGAAAGGAAATTACAAGAACAAAAACTTGAGAACCTACAGGCACAATTCATTCAAGAAGGATACACAATCACCCAGCAGTAGGAGGAAAGTGAACTCAAAAGAAAACTAGAAGAGAGACACAAGCAAGAACATATCCTATGGAGACATAAATCTTGGGTTCAATGGCTCAACGAAGGAGAGAAAAACACCAAATTCTTCCACCCTTCTATGATCCACGGACGCATCATCAATCACATCACGAAGTTGGATGACTCTCAAGGCAACACCCTGTTAAATCATCAGGAAATAACGCATGAGTTGACAGACTTCTACAAGGATCTCCTCTTAGAACCCCAGGTGGATCACACCTCCACAATAGAATGGGTGATCCAAAACATCCCAACTATAATCACCCAGGAACATAATGAGTCTCTCATGACACCAATTACGCAAGCAGAAGTGGATCAGGATATTCAGGAGTTACCCACAGGGAAGGCTCCAGGTTTTGATGGTTTCACAACAAACTTCTTCCACTCCTGTTGGCGAATGTTAAGGGAGGAAGTGTGGCAGCTGATGGAGGAATCACGCAGCTCAGGCAAAGTTCTTCCAACACTAAATTCCACTTTCCTCAACCTAATACCCAAAGAATAAAGAGTCACAAACCCAAGGAACTTTAGACCCATAGCGCTTTGCAACGTGATCTATAAAATCATCTCCAAGGTCATTTCTCTAAGACTCAAGCCTATTCTACCCTTCATCATCTCCAAGGAGAAATCAGGATATGTTGAAGGAAGGCAAATCATGGATAGTGTCATTCTTGTCCATGAAATCATTCACTTGCTCAAAAGAACACACACTCCAAGTATGCTTCTAAAACTTGACCTTTCAAAATCTTTTGACAAATTAAGCTGGCATTATATGAAAGCGCTCCTATCGACTTTCGATTTCAACAAGGATTGGATCTCCTGGATAATGAACCTCATTTCCTCAGCCTTCTTCTCAATCCTCGTCAATGGTGTCCCCTCTCAACCCTTCTCCCCCTCAAGAGGAATAAGGCAAGGCGACCCTCTCTCCCCTTTTCTTTTTGTCATAGTGGTTGAAGGATTAGGACACTATATCAAGGCCTCAATTCAAAATGGATCCCTCCAAGACCTCCCCCTTCATGAATTACAACCAACAACGTCTCATAGCCAATTTGTTGATGATACATTATTAATGAATACCCCTACCGCGCAAGAAGCAATCAAACTAAGCTCCATCCTCTCTGATTTCAGCGAAGCCTCTGGCACCACCTTTAATCTGGCCAAATCACAACTCTTCTTTTTCAACACTCTTGTGGCAATCCAACATCACCTTTATCAACTTCTAAATACCCTGTCTGCACTCTACCCTCTCGCTACCTGGGACTCCCTCTTTCTGATTCAGCAACCAGAAACATCTATTAGGACTCTCTCCTACTCTCCATCACCAGTCATCTCAGCAATTGGACCTTTCGTTCCCTCAACCTTCCAGTGAGAATTGTTCTCTTAAATTCGGTCCTCCAAGCCATCCCATCTTACCTCTTCTCAGCCCTAGCTGCCCCTCAATTAGTTATAAAGAAAATAAGGAATCTGAAAAGAAACTTTCTATGGCATGGACACAACCCGAACAAAACATGGGCCCTAGTCAGTTGGGACAAAGTCAACTTATAAGAATGCAGAGGGTAATTCAGGGCTCCAACATCTGGAATGTGGCCTGGAAAAATTGACCACACATACAGGAACACGTTTTCTAGGAAGTTCGCAATGGTCAGAGTGCCCTTTTCTGGACGGATTCCTGGTAGCAACTGCCACCCCTGCGATTGGAAGAAACTCTACAATCCTACGAAAATCACATTCAGGATCTTGCCACTCTCAAAGTGGAAGATATGTGGACAGAAACCCCCAACGACTCTCCCTAGTGAGGCTGGAAATCAACTCATCATGAACTCCAAGTGGCAATTAATTGTGACCTGGAGCACTGGAAACAAGCTACAACTCAAAGGTGAATCAGGAAAAGTACAGACCTGGACATTCTAAGATGGGGATACACACCTCATGGAAGCTTCACACTCAAGGAGGGCTACACTCTTCAAGAGAATTTCTATAACCTTCAAAAAGACAACATCTGGACAAAAATATGGAAATCAAAACTCTGGCCCAAAATCTCTACTTTCCTCTGGCTACTACTTCAGAACAAGATCTTAACTTGGGAAAATCTCCAAAGACGAGGCTTCATTGGACCCTCGATCTGCCATCTCTGTCATCTCCAGGCAGAAACCATGGAGCACCTCCTAAATTACTGTCCACTCAGTGAGAACATCTGGAACTAGGCCACTCAACTCATGAGAAGAACCAAACGAGTTAAAAACAACATCATAAGCAGCATCAAGGATTGGGGCTCTGGTCCCTTCAAAACTCTTATCTTGAAACGAGCCTGGAAAATCTTACCACGCTTCATAGTGTGGCAACTATGGAAAGAGAGGAACAAAAGAATCTTTCATTGCCAGCCATCTCCTCCTACCCTCCTCTGGAATACAATCCTCCTGCATCTCCAGGAAACTCTTATGCTACATTTATGGATCGAGGAAGACTTTCCCACTGACCCAGGCAAGCTCTCGATCCTCAACTCCTGGGGCTTCTCATTTGTACACTCCACCCCTCCTCAACAACCCCCTCTTTTCTCACACACCCTCATTCCCTCTAAGTGGTTCCCCACCCCCACTAGGATTCCACGATGTCAATTTTGATGGTGCATCAAAAGGCAATCCAAGACACTCAGGCTACAGGGCGGTCATAAGGAACAACTTGGGCCAAATTCAAAGCCTCACTGCAGGCAATCTCAGATACAACACCAACAATTCAGTAGAAATCCAGGGTCCCATCAAAGGCGTGCGAATGGATCCTGATCAAAACCTCACTTGTCTGATAATTGAAGGAGATTCCAAAATCATAATAGACTTGGCAACAAAAATCCTGAATTGCATAGATCCAGGGAAAATCACTCCCAGTTCATTGGCCCTCTTCACAGCGTCCAGGCTCTACTCAGACCTTCTCTATCTCTAACCCCCTCACACATTAGGCAAAGTGCAAACAAAGTTGCGGACAGACTGGCCAATGCAAGGGTTAACTCGATGCAGCAGATCATTCTCTAAGATCCCAGGCAGTCCCAAAGCTCACCCCTCTAGCTCCATTGCGAGGAGATTGCCCAGCTAGATGGCCCCAATCTAGACAGGGTGCCACCTTTGTCTACCTAGAATTCCTTCCAAGTCAGAAATGATTTGAAGCTCAGGTGAGAGGGAAACCGTAAGCATCAGCGCAGAATATCAACAGACGACAGCTGATGTCAGGACCTCGGGGATCAGGAGACGTGAGATCGAAGGATGTTTTTTCTCAAAGTCGTGAAGACTCGAAAAGCAAAAGTGGATTTGGACCATTGGCGCTAAAGGATCTTTGGACCATCGATCTGGTCCCATTGATTTGACACGAGAAAATTTCAGGAACTCGACCATTGGGAATCCGATGCATGAAAGAAGCTACTTCCCAAAGTCGCGAAATCGTGAAATGTGAAATCGTGATAAGCGAGAACAGATCAGGACCATTGGCATCAGAAGCAATCAGGACCATTGGCATCAGAAGCGATCAGGACTGTCGATCTAGTCCCATGGATATGACGCGAGAAAATTTTGGGATCTCGTCTATCGAGAGTCCAAAGCATGAAGGCAACTTTCTCCCAAATTTGTGATATCACGATAAGCGAGAACAGATTAGGACCGTTGGTACCAGAAGAGCTATGGACCGTCGATCTGGTCCCAAGGATCTGATGAGAGGAAATCTCAGGATTTCAGCTATCGGGAGTTCAAAGCACGACGATAGCCATTTCCCTAAGTCGTCAATTTGCGAAATGCAAAATCACAATAAGCAAGATAAAATCAGGACCATTTGTATCAAAAGAGATCTAGACTGTCGATCCGGTCCCATGGATCTGATGCGAGAAAATTTCAAGATCTCGGCTATCAGGTGTCCAAAGCTTGAAGGCAGCAACTTGTCAAAGTCACGAAATCGTAAAAAGCGAGAAAAGATCAAGACCATTGGTACTAGAAGAGATCTGGATTGGCGATCTGCTCCCATGGATCTGACGCGAGGAAATTTTGGGAAATCGACTATCAGAAGTCCGCAGCATGGAGGAAGTTGTCTGCCCAAGTCGTGAAGTCGCAAAACGCGAAATCACGATAGGCGAGAGAAGACCTGGACTGTTGATCCCGAGGAAATCTGAACCGTCAATTTGGCCCTGAAGGACTCCTTGACAACATTTTGGTGTAAGCAGATAGGATGCAGATCTTTCTTGTAACCTTTCAGTTGGAATTGATATAAGGATCCACATTTTTATTCACAAAAAAATATATATATTCAAAATCTCACTACCCTTCGTTGCACATGGTGATACAGGCATTGGTACATACTAACTATACAAGCACCGAGGCACACGATATATTAAGCGCATCGGGGATCACTAAAATTCAAACGCATCGGGGTGTACAAAAAATAGAAAGCATCGGTCCTTCATACGCAAACAATGTTGAGCCGGTGCATAGAACTTATAAGAGCATCGATGCTCCGCATAAAACAAAAAAGGCGAAATTGTTGTGTAATAATCATAAGTGCACTGGTTCATTTGTCGTATATGTACGCACCATGGCAGGTTAGTTAAGAGCACACTGGTGCGTTTTGAAAAAAAAAAAAAAAAAAACTCCGCTATAACCTTTGCTTGCCCAAAAAAATTTAGTTATATGGAACATCCGTTAAAACCTCTGCTTCAAATAGTGGAGGTTTTTTTTTGTTTTTTTTTCGCCAAATCTTATAACACTAAAAAACTCTGCAAAAACCTCTGTTACAAGGTGTTTTCCTTGTAGTGATATACCAATTGTCAACTCATTCACCTTCTAATCCCAATGTCTATTTAGATCTTGAACCTTGATTCCANAAAAAAAAAAAAAAAAAAACTCCGCTATAACCTTTGCTTGCCCAAAAAAATTTAGTTATATGGAACATCCGTTAAAACCTCTGCTTCAAATGGTGGAGGTTTTTTTTTGTTTTTTTTTTCGCCAAATCTTATAACACTAAAAAACTCTGCAAAAACCTCTGTTACAAGGTGTTTTCCTTGTAGTGATATACCAATTGTCAACTCATTCACCTTCTAATCCCAATGTCTATTTAGATCTTGAACCTTGATTCCATGTAGAAGTAGAAATAGGATTCTCTACTTGTTTTAAATAATAAATGCCCAATTCTTGCAAATAAGCTATTAATTCTAGACTTCATAAAACTGCTTCACCATCCTAGAATAGGATCAATACCTACTCTCACATGTTCTCGATTCCCTACCTTTCATGCAAGATTGTTCCATATTAATGGATGTGCCATAATTAATGCTTTCCATTGATTTTAGCCATTTTTTATACTCTTTATTGAGTTTATAATCTAGTCTAAAAATGTCCCAAGCACTATATACTTCTACTCAATCATCGTATTTCACATGCTTTATTTGCTCAATAATTATCAAATGCTTTTAGCGACTAATGAATTTCCAAATAAATGGATATGGCCTACCCGCATGAAAAGAAGGGACAGGTTATTCTATTGTGAAAGTGTTAAAATTTCGGTATGCTCATTTAACCATAGACTATGTCACATCATTGTCACCCAACCATAGGCACTCACTGTGCCACCCCCGAGCACACTAACCTTTTCTTAGATAGAGTGATTCTAGCAAGTCCACACTAGAACCAACAGATGAACCCTAGCCATAATAACCATACAAAGATAGTGTACATTACACCAAGAGAAGGACAATAGAGATACCAAAAATATTGCTACACTATTCCTACATACTTGCGCCCTCCCCAGTTGCAACTGCAACTCTCCAAACTTGTGCCCTAGCTGCCACTGCAGTTCCTCCTTAGACTTGCGCATTAGATAAGTGAGTGAGTGTACAAATGAACTAAGGCGTCATCTTATTTATACTTATTATGCCAGTGAACTTTTCCCACAGGGTCGACCTGTCTTTTTTGGCAAATATAATTTACTTTGAATTTTTCTAGCAGGGCCAACTTCTCTTTTTGGGTTTCTTATTTCTTTAATATTATTCTCCTTGGGCCGAATTCTCTTCTAGGGTTTCCACGCATCTGTTTAATGGTTCTCTTACTTCTAGAATATTATAATCTAAGTACAAAGGTTACACTTGGAGGTTAATACCTCCTGCAACTACCAAAACATCCACACTCCCTCTTAGCTAGGGAGGTATTAACTAAGATGTTCTTTATGTAATGGTCTCAAACAACTCCATCCATCTCACCTGGCATGTCCAAGACTCACATGGTATTGCAGACCAGTCTACAGGTAGCATCACCATAACCACATAGGCTATCTCATGATTAAACAGATCATGTCACAAGTAGCATGGCCATCTCATGATCAAACGGATCATGTAACAAGTAGCATAGTCATACAGGCTATCTCATGATCAAACAGATCATGTCACAAGTATCACCATCATAGCCACACAAGATCTGGAATATGCAGTTGAGCCAGTTTGCACAAAATTGTGCTGCTACCCAATCCAAGAGGAGTCTGGGAAAATGCAACTCGCCATCTCACACAGAATCTAGCATCTAGTTCATAAAGAACTAGTAACTCATCAACTCTCACAAAATCTGACATCCAGTTCATAAAGAACTAGTAACTTTCCATCTCACACAGAATCTGGCATCTAGTCCATAAGGAACTAGTAACCTATGGTTGGAACACCAGGAAACTGGTCCACAATGACCAGCCATCTAATCACAACGATTAGGTGTTGTAGTGCACACACACTACCCATCAAGACCAAGGCTAGGAAACACCTCCAACCACACAGGTTGGCCCACCAGCTTGAAAATCTGGGTAATTAACTAGCCTTGAAAGAATGGCACATGATGACCTTGTGCGAGGTCATACTGACTGGTGCCACAATCAATAACATGCATACCGGACTATTTCACTGGAGTAACAATCTGCGTACCAGAATTTTTCACTGGAGTAGCAGTAACTCGACGTACCATAATTTTTCACTAGAGTATCCCTCTGTGTACCAGACTTTTTCACTGGAGTAGCAGTAACTCGTCGTACCAGACTTTTTCATTGGAGTAGCCCTTTGCATACCAGAATTATTCAATGGAATAGCAGTAACTCGACGTACCAGACTATTTCACTAGAGTAGTCGTACACATCACCCTGATTGGTGCCACAGTCAGTGCTTGATCATGAATCACCTGTTGTCCACTGGAGTCACATTTGTAATCCATCACATTGTCATAGAACTTTCTGCTACCTGGGGAACACAACACTTCCCGTTTCAAGGGAATACCTCCTGCTACCTGGTCATCAGTAGCCACATACTAGAGTCTAAATGCTCCTCTCTAAACCAGGTCTCGTATATAATCATATCTAATCTTGATATGATTGGACTTGTCGTGAAACACCTGGTTCTCCAGCAACTTCACACAACTCTGGTTGTCACACCAGATACAAGTCACTTCTAACTCGAGATCAAACAATCCTACAAGCAGCTTCTGAAGTTGCATTGCTTCGCTATTAGCTGACCACATTGTTATATACTTTTCCTTGGTCGTACTAAGCACCATACTCGTATGCTTCCTATTGAAACATGAGATCATAGTTGATCCCAAACTGAAGCAACATCCAGATGTACTCTTTCGGTCTGCCACACTACCAGCGCAATTTGAATATGCATGACCTTGCAGTATAATATCACAATCTACATCATACTAGAGTCCATACTCCATTGTACCCTTCAAGTACCTCATTACATGTTTTGTTGCAATCAAGTGAACATCTCTCGGCTCAACCATATACTGGCTCAATGTGTTCACTGCAAAACATATATCTAGTCTCGTGTTCGTTAAGTACATCAATGAACCAAGCATTTGTCTGTACATGGTAGAATCCACTGTCATTGAAGATGTATCACTCAATAACTTCAAATTTGTCACCACTAGTGTAGGCATGGCTTTACAATCCATCATTTTGAATCTCTTCAGAATCTCTACAACATATTTTCCATAGCACAAGAAAATCTCATCCAGTTTCTCCCATACTTCTAGATCCAAGAAATAATGCATCATCTTGAACTCTGTAGCAAGATTCCTCTTACTTTCAGTGATGAACTTCTCATCTCCTATTAGAAATAGGTCATCCACATGTAATAGCAATATCACTGGTCCACCATCCATAACCTTGTAGTAAAGGTTGGAATATGCTTTAATCTTGGTAAATCCCAGGCTCATCAGGAAATTGTCTGATCTGGCATATCATGCCCTGGGTGCCTGCTTAGTCCCATACAAAACTTTCTTCAATCTGCAGACATGAGACTCCTTCTCATGTATCTTGTGGTTTCTTTATGTACATTTCTTCTAGCTACTGGAGCAAGTGTCTCGTCATAATATTCTCCCTCTTGCTGGGAGAATCTTATGGCCACGAATCAATCTTTGTACATCTTATAATGTTATCTGCAACATGATTGATCTTGTAGATCAACTTGGAATTCACCACTGGAATCCCTTCTGGTCTCGAGGCAAAAGATCCATATCCTAATCCTTCTTACTGGTTTTCTCCTCTATCACTGAAACAAGGGAATCTTCCCAATAGATCTCACATCTCCTAGAAGTCTCTGAAGCTAGGATCTAGTCTTCTCAACCCATGGCATATGTTTGTCAATTCTAGAAGACATCTCTCTCTCTCCCATCTGAATCTGAGGGGGAATACTTTATGAATGAAATTCATCAGGCTCACTTTGAATCTCCATGCTCCCTCTGAAGCTTGACTCCTTCTAAGTCTATATAATCTTCGGAGTTATCTACTCCCTTTGTATGTGATAATTTCCTCTGAAGTCTCCTATGAATGGTCTTGGGGAAGCTACTCCTCCCTACTAGATCTTGAGGGTTGACTCCCTCTGAACTATTTCTCCTTATGAGCTAGTACTTGGTGGGGTCGCACACCTCACCATTGGTGGATCCATTTGCTCCTCATGATATGGCTCATCAATGATATATATCTTTGCATCCTGAAAAGTGTCACGAGACCATGATGGTCTCTTCTTGGTTATTGCAATGATTCTGGGTAGGCCCTTCTGGCTCTACTAATTCTCTTGATGATTTGAAGAGTGATCAACTACACTATAGGGATTTGTTCGGTCATGTTTGGATCCTTCTACTCCTTACAATCAATCTCCATATGAGATACTCAGTATCCCACAAAGTACCCTTCTTCAAGTTATTCTTCTTCAGTACATGGATGTATACGATCGTATATACAACTTCTTCTACTTCTTATCTGGATAGTCTGCTCCATGTCTCAAACTAGAGACCATCTAACATGTTGCTTCTTACAACAATCACTATAGCTCCCTGAGAGTTATCTCATGTGACCTGCATGGAACAAGACCAACAATAAGGGAAAACAATAGACAATAATAATACTCTTATATTAATAATAAAAACAATAACGAGAACAATCGTCACAGTAGCTCCTTCTCGGAGCTATCACTTGTGACCTGCTTGGAACAAGAGCCAAAATAAAAATTCAATAATAAGAAATAGGAACAACACTCTTTTAGTGTTGTGATTAATCATTCCTTCATGGTAACTTGCCCAGAACAAGAAAACAAGAACAACAATATCTCCATGGTAACCTCAATGGAATTTACAAGATAACCTACCCGAGACAAGAACAACAAAAGAAAGAGTATTTCCAATATAATATCATTTTAATAAGAATATATATGTGTTAACAAGAATAAAAGACAATTTCATGGTAATCAACATATCTTTACCAAGGTGACCTGCCTAGAAGCAAAACAAGAAGTATCTCCCAGAGGAGATGTTAGTTCATAAGTACAATAAGCATTTATATCAATAGTATTCACATGCTACCAAGTATTCCTTGTATCTAAAAGAATAGAACTTTTCAAGGATTGTTGTCACAATTATAGTGTTTACTCGTAATGTAACAATTAATAAACTTAAAATGTGCAAATTGGAAACTTATCAAATTAATCAATCAAACCTGGAACCTGGAGTCTTATCTTCAAGAATGTGTGTTGTTGCTTTTCTTTCGAGTCTCCTTCAGTCAATATGACAAGTATTCTCTCCAACTTGTCCCGTGTACTAAGACAATGTGCTTTCTTGACATAAATCTGAGTTAGGAAATATATTGTAAGTAAACTTGAAAATCTCAACCTTAATCAATCTAATACCTTGACTAGAGTCAGCTTATAACTTTAACTTTGACCAAGGGTTAGTATGTTAATCATAACTTCAATAGATAAATAATGCAACTAGATGATCATAAGATCACAATAATGTCACGACAACTAGAGGCATATAAAAAAAAGCAAACCTAGAGTGCAGTGTTCCTCTAAATATGTTGGATATGAGATCCCTCTGGATCTACAATTTTTACTTGGACAAAAGATCCCTTCTCCTGCAAATATAATTAAGATAATGATATAGTTTAAACATATACAAGTGCATACCTTTGTTAGCAGTGGCACCATCCGGCAGCAGCGACAAGAAATGATGAATCCAAAAACTTCAAAGTTCTCCAACTTGCAATTTGAATATAGTTGGAGATGCGCTAGGGTAGGGCATACTAGGACAACCAAAAAATAGTCTTAATACTTCACATAAACTTCCATTGCAACTAGTGTTGCAACTGGCACTGTAACTGGTGTTGCAACTGGCACTGTAATTGGTGTTGCAACTGGCACTGCCACTGGCACAAAGCAACTCGTATGAAGGAACTAGCACAAAGGAACTTGCATGAAGGAACTGGCACTGCAACTGCAACTGGCACTACAAACCTAGGGTTTTATGAGGAAACCCTAATTTCTAATTTCAAAATTGCACCCTACTTAGGCAACCTTCTTGATTAGTTCAGTAAGTGCTCAACGAGCATGACATTGGGGGAAACTAAGGACAGTATTTCCAGCGGTTAGACTGCTACGAAGGAAACCAGCTCTGACACCATGTTAAAACTTTGGTATGCTCGTTTAACCATAGACAATGTCACATCATTGTCACCCAACCATAGGCACTCACTATGCCACCCTCGAGCACGCTAACCTTTTCTTAGATAGAATGAGTCTGGAAAGTACACACTAGAACCAAAAGATAAACCCTAACCACAATATTGTTGCAGCAACAACACAATAACCATACAAAGATAACAGACTTTACACCAAGAGAAGCATAAGAGAGATACCAAAAAGACTGCTACATTATTCCTCCAAACTTGCCCGCTCTCCAGCTGCAATTGCAACTCTCCAAAATTGTGCCCTAGCTGCCATAGTTCCTCCTTGGACTTATGCATTGGCTAAGTGAGTGAGCGTACAAATGAGCTAATGCATCACCTTATTTATACTTATTCTGCCAATGAACTTTTCCCACATGGTCGACCTGTCTTTTCTGGCAAATATAATTTACTTTGACTTTTTCTRGGAGGGTCAACTTCTCTTTATGGGTTTCTTATTTCTTTATTATTATTATCCTTGGACCTTCTTCTCTTCTAATCTAAGTATAAAGGTTACACTTGGAGGTTAATACCTCCCGCAGCTACCAAAACATCAACAGAAAGTCTTTTCCTAGCTAGGCTTTCTTGGTAAAGATCCTCTTGTTTTATCATATGTATGTATATAGCAAGCTATGTTTTGAACCTCCCACTATTTCTTATCCTTGTAATGACATATATAGAATAATTTTCCCTCTTATTGTGAGAACAAAAGTTTTTGTTATGGAAATCCCTGGTGGTTATCCTGGAAAAGAGGAAACATATTTTTATGTAGTGTGAAATGTAGTCACCCAAATAAGTAAGTAATCAATGGAGGCCCACTTACTTCCAAGAATATATAATGTACAAAACCTTTTATTGATAAATAGGGCTAATGAAGCAATAGGGGTGTGAAATGAATGAGTAAGGTAGCTAGTGGACTTGACCTTATCGATTGAAAAGCTAGCATAGGACCCTTTCATTTCCCCTCCTATTTTTCCTCGATGATTGAACTAACCCCTTGCTTGAAAGTCCGGGAAAATGCTTTCCTCGTTCTTAAACTTGCTTGCTATAAATTATTTGCTTTCCGAATTAACGGGTGAATCAACAATTTTAACTCCCACCCACCCAATTCTTTAGGATTAGCTATATCCATCCACCTAGATAACTAGATCCCTTTGCTTCCACCTTTGCCTCCCCATAAGAAGTTAAAACACACTTTCTTAAACCTCTCTAGTAATCATTTAGAAATAAATGCTAATGAATGCCAATATACATGAATTGTTTCCAACACTATCTTCACAAGAGTCAATCTTCCTCCTCTTGACAGTCATTTGTTGCACCTTTGTAGAATCCTACTTCCTATACTTTCTAATATCCATCCCCAGTCTCTTTTCCCATGTCCGTTGGGTTTGAGAATGGAACCTAAATATTTGAATCCCTCCTACAAATCAAAATGTCTGAAAGAAAATAATGTGCTCAACTTGTGCTCCACCTCTCAATCCAAACCACATATGATAAATGTAGATTTATGAGGATTCACCTCCATCCTAGTTTATAAACAAAAGATATCCAAAATATCCTTTGGCTTCCTTGCCTCCCTTTCAACTATTTATAAATACCAAAATATCATCTAGAAATAAAAAATGAGTTAATAAAACAAATCATAGGTTTATCCCCTAAATATTGCCAACCCTTTTAGCTTCCATTATAACCCTAATCAGAACCTTGACCACCATCATGAAAAAAAAGAGTGAAAGAGGACACTTCTACCTCAAGCCTCTAGTTGGCTTGAAGAAAGCGGATGCTACCCCATTAATTGATATAGAAAATGATACATAATTGACACAATATCCCATGAAACAATTCTCTATTGATGAACTAAAACCAACATGAATTAGTATTGATTTTAGACAACCAATTTGTTAAATCATAGGATTTTGAGAAATCCAATCTTATGACCATTGTTGGAATATTTTTGTTCCTAATAGAGTGTAAACCTCCATGAGCAATCCCAATAGCCTCATGTATTTGCCTACTTGCTAAGAATCTGATAAAATGAGTACTTTCTAAGAATATGCACTTTATTTGCATCACTCCACTACAAAAGTCCAAAGTTAGCTCAATCACACTTGGCAGTGGTTGTGTACTTGAACATCGATCATGCTAACCTTGTTGACACCAAGAAATCACTAGGAACAAGAACCTTGTTGCGACCAGGGAATCACCAAGCATGATTTGGGAAGTTCCTATTTCCATAAATAATAGCTCTTGTTGTTGGAAAACTTTGGTAGAAACTAATCTAGGAATTGAAATAACGTTGCAGAAAAGGAAACACACCATGCCTTGCTAAGAATACTCATTTTATCCTTCAAAAATAAATAAACACCCAAAACAAGAAATTATTGATTACCAACCATAAAACAATTTTCTCTCGTGGAGTGAGCTCCCTACCAAGAACATAGTAGCAAACTTAATCTGCAACACCATAAACTAATTAAACATCAACATATGAATGAACAAACAAAAATCTAAGTTGGAAATCAGATCTCAAGCTTGTAGTTTTATTCCATCACGAAATTGGACATTGCTCTAAGAGTCCTCTCCCTTGGAAAAGAGATGCCACTCTAGTTTATATGTAATCTTGCTTGAAACTGAAAACCCACATGAGGATAAGAGATTCCCAAATGATTACAATAATTTTCTAATTTACAAATCATAACTAGATTGTTGCAAGATTCTAGCTAACCCCATTGAATTTAGAATACCATAAGTTGTCAAATTCGTGATTACCTGTGTGGGTTACAATAACTTGCCCAAAATATATCTAAGAGCCATGAAGATGCCAAAATTCATTTTCCTCTTGAGTTGTAGCTATCAAAACGGGTTTTGATCCCACAAATATAGGGAAAAACATGTTTGCATATGTGGGTATCTAGAAATCCACCCTCCAACGTTTAAAACAATATATCTCATCTTCTATGAATGTCCCCAAATAGATATAATACCAAATTCATGGCTCCATTAATTATTTTATTGGAAGTTTGGATACCTTCTAATTGTTGTTGACTTGATTATTGGGTGTTCAATTTCATGGCATTTTTATTAATAAATTCCCAAGTGGAATTATCTCCCACAAATTCCTCCTATATTTTGGTGTTGGTTCCATGAAAGCGATGTGTGATCCCATAATAATAATCCTCCTCTATAGCTTTGGACACGAACCATTGTCCTGCATCTATGTGTCAACTTCGCCAAATATTCATAAAATGCATGTACTGAGGCCAAGCAATTTGTCTTCTTGAACCTAAAGGGGGACTTTGAGCAATATCAACTTGTAAACCTACAACAACTTGTCGACACATCAGCCATGACTTCAAAAGTAAATACAAAATACGCTAATTCTTTGTAATGTTAATCAAAATTAAATGAAATACTAAGAAATGTGATGGAAAACACTTTGAGCCTAAGTCTCACATACGAGCATTAAAATGGGCTAATGCAGGGTTATAGATGAACGCAAAAGGATTAAAAATGAGGAAAAGAAGATGTCGAAAGACATGAATTTTGTGACTCGTCATAGAACTCAAGGAACTCAATGCTAGATCAATTATCGATGGGCACAAAGCCAAGGAGCTAGATTCATGTGAAAAACAAGCCTAAACCATAAGCTTTGATACCAAATGATGAGGTTCATTATTTAAATCTTACATGAAAACTTAGATTTAAGAGAAAAAAATGGACAAGAGAAGAGATCATAATATATTACTTATCCTTTATTCATTTGGAGAAAACATTTTCATATATTTACAAGGGATACATCTAAGTTTATTGATTGATAGAGTCAACTTAAACTATTCAACAAAATTTTATTGAGATTTGAATACAATTGTTGATTAATTGTTGATTAATTATCTAAATAAGATATTTTATTGTAGGAGGGGTACTTTCATGAGAAATAATTCAGAGGAGGAACCCAAGTTGTATCTTTTGATAGCGTTATATTCTAATGCAATTTTATACAAACTATTTTTTAAATATAATACAATGAATACTTGTTTTTTATATTATACCACTTTGGAGCCTCGGGGTAGAAAATTGATGAAATAGTCTTTCTTTTAAGGTTACCTTTAAGTAGGCTAAGAAGGATGTAATATATAATGATAGGATATAACTAAAACCAATTATATGATAGTCATATGATTAGTATTTTTTTAGCCCAAATACAAAATCTAGTGTATATTCTAATTTCATACATGAAATATCAAATATAAAGTTTTTTTTCATGGAAAAAATAATCTATTTAGAAAATTAACTACTCAACCACCTGCATGCAACTTAATGTTGAATGTGTAACTCTTTATCAATAAAATACTCTTTAAACCCTAGATATGAGTCCAGGCAATAGTGTAATGTATTTTCCTACTTGCTAAGAATACTCATTTTATCCTCACTGCTAAGACTTTTGCTATTATTTTATAAAAACAATCATAGAGGGAGATGGACCTAAACTCAGCAAAAGAGTCATGCTTAACTTTCTTTGGAATGAGTGCTAAGAATTTAGTATTATACCTTCTATGCATCTTATCAAAATTCTTAACTTCTTCAATTACCTTGATCAGATCCTCTTCAACCAATTCACATAAGTCATGAAACAATCCTATGGTCCACCAACTTGAGCCTAAACTCTTGTCTTTCTTAAAGGATGGTATTACTGATAATAGTTCCTCCTTGGAAACTGTAACACCCTGTTTCCCCCAGATTGTAAATATAACTGGACTGGCCAAGGACTATGGCAAAACTCATAAGTATGAATATGTGATGTAAATGGACCTGCAAGAGGAGGTCAATGAATGTAAATGACAGTTTGAATTTATGGCANGAATCAATGAAAGGTTCTTTAAATATCACTACATAACCACACAACCCACAATTTCATTAATTAATATGCAAAAAGAAGCTCAATATAGAATTCTATATAAGTAAAAGAAATAGAAGGTGAAGGCATGTGTGTATATTGACCACATCGTTCATTAGCTATGTTCACAACATTGAAACTCATGTATATTCCAAATAGTTTCTAGATGTGTGCATATACATTATTTCATTGTCAGCCATGATACATCCTTATTGATGATATCCATAGTCATGAGATTAAGGATACAGTCCAAAATGATTTCCATATCCTTGAGGAAGAGTCCATGGTTAATTATAAACATTGGCATATCCAATTATTTTCCATGAAAAATTAACAATGCACCTTTGCACCTTTTGGGGCAATTGCTAGTTGTACATATTAAAAAGGTGTGGACATTGTAATAACATCCTAATCAAAGTTCAAGAACAAGGTGTATTAATGGATGTGGATATTATGAGAGAGAGGGGTCATGATGTGATAAAAGGCAAGTTACACCTAATCTCTAATGTGCGATGAATAATAAATATCAAACTACAATATGTTGTATGGCAAGTGTCTCTCACTTAACTAGTTCTCTTTTGACTACTAAAAGTATAACATGAAATATATTACCTTAACAAATAAAATGAGAGCTCACTTCTTGCACATTAAATGCTCAAAAACCCTTTTTTCAAGTATATATTCTTCCTTTGAGACATAGAAGGGGATATTTTAACACATTGGTGCCTCATTTCCATGTTCATGTGAACTTCATGCAAGTGAAGGAGAATAAGATAAAACATTTGTTGATGTTAAAACCCCATTGACCATGAACATATTTGGAAATGGATTTAGTGGTAAAAAAATTATGTTTGTGGACTTCTTACCTTTGTGAAGGGATAACAATGAAGGATTGTGGAAAAAATTTTGTTCTGAGTGCACTTATAGGACATCTCCTTATTCTAGAAATTTGGCTAGCAATGTGTAGGATTCCATTCAAGGAGGTTGGCAATGTGTGGGATTACATTTGAGGAGGCTAGCAACAAGGTCTTTATTTAGCGAGTAATATAGAAGGTATCGATTAACTATTGTAGTATTGTCTCTCGCTAAGTTATGGAGTTATTATGGATCTCACCATACTTCACAAGTAGGCTAGTGGTTGTGTTAGTTATGTTTCTTTCCATCATATCAACATGACTAGTGTGTAGGCCAGAAAGGTTTTATGTGTTAACCACTGGAGTTTTTGTGTAAAAGTGCATAGATTTGAGAAGCTCTTATCACCCTATTATCACATCATAACCTCGAGTTGGAGGTGGCATTTGAGTGGGAATTCCTATAAATTGGATAATGAAATTGATGTTGGCAACCATTTTCTATTGTTCCTCTTCATTTTAATATGAATATTTCTCTAAGTCTATGAACTTGTGTGTTTGTTTCTATTTTTGGACCTAGTTGTTATGGATAGGAATTTTTTCATGGCTTGAGCATCCTAGCTTAAAATTGTGCTTAAAATTGATTGAATTTTTAGTTTAATCCACATGGAAATTAAATGGGCATGCAACCGAGTGAGTTAACAACATAAAGGAATTAAAACAAACAAACAAACAAACAAACTTCCACCAAGTGAAGGTGTGAGCACAATTAAATCATATCATAGTGCAATTTAAGCACCATGGTCTTTGGGGGAAGAAACCATATTGTTAACGGTCCATTGGTGCATGATAACAAAGTTTTCTAAAAAGAAACCATCAATTATTGGATGATTTGTTATACCCAAAAAAGTTTATCATCTGATCGGATTGTTGGGTTGAGAATAAAATAAGAACACAATATGCAAATATATCACAAGATACATTATTGAAAGTAAAGTATTGCAATGAAAACCAAATTCTACTAATGAATCAAATGGTGAAAACCAATGTAAGGTACATAGCAATACAAAGTGACTAGAATGGTGGTAGCTTATCTCTAAGAAAAGATGTGACATGTAATCTTATTCACAAAAATCCCATAATAAGAAGTTTGATATTAATGCGGGAACATAGACTTAAATTATGTGAGTTCCATGGCTTTTGAAAGTCAAAGTCAAATTCTTTTTTTCTAAAGAGAGTGGGTTCTCTTAATTCATTTTATTTGTATTTAGATAAGGTTGAATAAATCTGTAAAAGGATCTTGAATCCTAAATAATGTAACAACTGTAGGTTAATAGAGATTTTAANAGCAATACAAAGTGACTAGAATGGTGGTAGCTTATCTCTAAGAAAAGATGTGACATGTAATCTTATTCACAAAAATCCCATAATAAGAAGTTTGATATTAATGCGGGAACATAGACTTAAATTATGTGAGTTCCATGGCTTTTAAAAGTCAAAGTCAAATTCTTTTTTTCTAAAGAGAGTGGGTTCTCTTAATTCATTTTATTTGTATTTAGATAAGGTTGAATAAATCTGTAAAAGGATCTTGAATCCTAAATAATGTAACAACTGTAGGTTAATAGAGATTTTAAGCAGAAATCATAGGATCTAGATTTCCTAGATGACTCGATCCAGATTTCATGGATCTAAGAAACTGAATAAAATTTGTATTTATGTGAAATTGTAAACCTCGAATAGATAGAGGCAGAGGGCAGAGAGAGATAGAGACAGAGAGTTTGCAGATAGGCAACGGGGGTTAGTTGTGGAAGTTCAATTAATGAAGTAAAACCTCTTTTTTATTTCTACAACTCCGTGTGGATAAACCCTTGTATGGAAATTTGTCTACTGTGTGCATGAATAGAAGGAAATCATATTGAATTGCCCAGAAATCATATGTGTGCAGACTCTGGAAGACGACTCTGTAAACTCGTGAGTTATTACAAGTTACATGCATTTACATTGAATTTATGTCTAATTTACGAATCTATGGTTATATCCTCTGTCGAGAGTCACTGTAGGGAATTAGTATAAATTATATGCAAGTTCCAGTGGATCGATAGTTAATATTCATTTCAGAAAAGTAAAGTGTGCAGAGTTTAATGAAAGTTTCATTCTTCGTAAGGACTATCCAATATAAATTTGACTTGGGTTGAAGTTCGATCATAAGGATCCAACGTTCGTGGTTCAATACAGAGAAGTTAAAAGAGTGTGGTGGAACTTCAAAATAGTTTTTCCTTTGGTGACAGTTTGTTAAAATTAGAGGACTTGTATTTTCAATTTCATTGACACCCTTGCACCAGATATACATTTTATAACAATGTAAAAAATACTAAGAAATAGAAACCCTAAAATTCAAGAACCATAACCCTAGCATGATTAGGGTTGATCGGGAATGTTGAGTTGGACGAATATGAATTGTTTGGAAAAAAATTAAAAAAAAAAAAAAAACTTGTTGGGATCATAACCTTTCTCTTGGTGCTCCATTTTGGGTCTCCCTTAACTCATTGGAAATAACATTAGTACATTGAGTTGGGTTCTCGACCATTTGGGCATGAGTTCCTCAAAAAAAGTGTGGGAAGGTCCAAAAATATGCACAGAAAAATCATAACTCCCCAAACTCCTATTATTAGGACCATTTTTTAGATGGCCTTCAATGACCATATGGATCAATGCTTTCCCATTGAATATAAATAGTCCCCATCACATCAAGTTCATGTACATGATGAGGAACTTTTGTGAGATTTGGTTTCTAGTAAAGCATTTTTTTTGGTGAAGAAGCTACTGTACTTTGACAAACCGATAGAGTTGGATGTTTTGCTAGTTGGTGTTATTCACCTTGGTGTCCATGATCCAATCCATTTAGTTTGCTTGATGAAATCAAGGTGAGATATATAGTATCCAAGTTATTTGTCACCTTTAAGGTGTCCAATAGAGGTGGAAAGTATGGTCAAAATAGCTCCACATTAAAGATAAGCTATAAGCTGAGGAAGGGTGCAAGATTCAATTCAAAAGAATTTTCATCCCTTAAATTAGTGAAAGTATAAGGCCCATATCAAAGTGATCAAAGCTTCTTTTGTGGGCCTGTGGGTCACTCTTTCTACAATTTTATCCATACCATGTCACCAACCTGGAACTTGTATGGAACTTGATGTTTCTCATGTCGATGCACGTACAATGCTTCTTCTTGTTTGCAAGTTTAGTGATGGCACATGTAGTTCATATATAAATATTTTGACATCCTATTAAATCTTTTGCAACATTACCACTATCTTCTCTAGATCGAAATTCCCTAGAACCAACTATAGTGTGCCTTGCAAATCATCTTCTCACAATCTCCTGAAGGAACACAAAGATGGCCTAGTTGGAACATAATTCCATCTTGGAGGTGAAAGTTTCAATTTTTTTTACTAGCAACCGATGTCTATTACATAGTAGAGAAGTTAGGATCATTGTCATATAGTTGGGGCCACTTTGAAGTCTCATGTCTAGAAGAATTGAGGATTGTGCTTAGTGTCACAACTGGAGGTTGGATGAGACATAGTCTTGTCTTTACCTTTGTGCAAGGTCATATATCGTGTGTACATGTATTCAAAGTTTCCAATAGGTAAATACTTCTCCTTAAGGACATCGATGAATCCCCCTTAAGTGGGTTATGTTGCATACAATTCAGAATCTCTGACAGGTTGCACACAATAAGTATCTGTTTGACCTGGGGAACAAAAATTTAGAAGTGTAAAAGTAATCTTCTCGCTATTCAAAAAGATGTGAACATATAAATAACCCTCTAATAGAGTTAACAATCTATCCAAAGCTTTTGCACCTATCTTACCTTCAAACAAAGGGATATCAAAGTTAACTTGCACCTTGAAGGATGGCATTCCTCTAAAATGTGTACTTCTCGAAGGTGCCTCTTTTGTTGAAGGATTTGGGAGAAATAGTCCATCATCTCATTCCTTTATTTCTCAAGGGATTCTTGGAGAAAAAATTGATAGGATCTCATGCTCCATCATCTTTCTTTACTTTGTTTTCCATGGAATACTTGGGTTAGTGAGGGGAGTCTTCATCGAACTCAATTATTTCAAGGTCCAAATCCCTTGATCCTAACCTTGTTAGGGACATGTTGATCCATTTTCATGTTGTAACCTTTCATTTTATGCTAAGTATTACTATTCAGAAGAACCCTCCTTTCATCCCAATCCATAATCTGCCCCACCTCATATAAGTCTCACAGTTCCATATTACTTCTTGGAAGAAATCATATGTTTTCAACACTTAGTCATTTTTATGATTTCCGCCATGTGGAGATTCCTTCCCATGCCAAGATTCCTTCTCACGTGGAGATTCCTCCCATCGAGTCTTTTCACTATGCTCCGTGTACCTATTGTTTTGCATGAGTCGACACTTAGATTATTTTTCAACTTTTTGTCTCATGTGGAGAATTCAATACATACATTTTCCTCTACACTTTCACAATCCCCATTTTTCTCTCTACACTTCCACAATCCCCATTTTGATCCAACACTTAGCCATTTTTCTAACATCTCGCACTCCTATCTTCTACAATACTCCATACTTAGTCATTTTTTCAACTTCATCCACCTCCACATTATCCTATTTCTCCGCATCTTTTCTTCACATTACTTGTAGCTCTCTTCCTATCTATTGTAGAGTCCTATACTTAGTCGATTTTGATTCACATATCACGTGGATAACTTTACATTAAACCATTTATCTACATGACTCTACCTTCGCATGACTCTATCTCCACAAGACTTGTCTCTTCGTCTCCTTCATACACCACGAGTCCCATACTTAGTGTATTTTCACACTGGACAACAATTCATCATTTTTGAGGAAATTATGGTTCATTAATAAGGTTATGACTCACAAGGAAAAATATAGTTGTCAACAGTAAAGGAGGATTAATTATCCTGATTTCTCATAGAGCAATTTCTTATCAAGGATAATTTATATTTATGGTTCGCATGTATTCCTAAAGAAATTGTACATGTTGAAGGGATATCTCATTAAGGATTATTTATGCATTTATCCTTTAAACATTTTAAGATCCGTAGTGCATATTGATAACATTCACGTATACTAAAGCATATTGAAAGAAGTGGGAAATATGGTAGCTAGAAGAATAAAGGGACCATTTTGTGAAGACAATGTCAATTCTCTCCCTCATTAGAACAAAGATTTCCATTGGTTGACTGCATATAAGTGGTACTCAAGCCCCCCCCGAGAAAAAGATTTCTAGTAATATTTGGACAATTGGTCTGGTAAAGGACAATTGTATGCTTGAAGCTTTCAACTTCAAAGAAACAGTTTGTTTTTGTGCAAGCAAATTCAACTCAAAGAACAAGTTGATTCAAGTTCTTGTAGAAGGAAAGAACCATGTTCTCCTGACTCCAAATATATTCAGAAGAACACTTTGATTTCCTACCTCAAACAATTTTTTCTGGCTTTTGGAAGATGATTCCTTTATAGATTCACAGGGTGTTGGTACAAACTTGTTAAAGGATTTATTGGAATCATCTGTTACAATACCCGTTGATACTACTCAAGTTGATATTAACCTCCTATCTGAGCCATATTGTGATTTCTCTTGGATTTTCTTACGACTAATGGGACGAGAATCCACATTCTATATTCCAAGGTTTGTCTTATATGTGATATATTTCTCCTTTCGAAAGGAAGTAATATTTGATTGGGCTGAGATTATCTCAAATGAGATCTCTGATCAACTCTCCAAATATATGAAGAGAAAGAGGTTTTTTGTGACCTCCCATTTGGTATTGGTTGTCGCATATTGTAATGTATTTGAAGGATTACCCTCAAGGGGTAATGTTGATGTTGAAAATGATCTTGCTCAATTATGGTATCCTATATTGTGGAAACACAAAGCAACCTTCCATTTTTGCCTGGTTCAAGACAAATTTGTCAAATATTTTCAATACATCCTTACTGGAACACTACTAGTGAGATTTTCACATGAAGCTTTAGATTTTCTTAAAGGAAAAGGAAATTGTGTCTATAAAGAGAAATCTACATCATTCGGACTATATGGGTTAGAAGGAAGACCATTGCTTCTTCCCAGTTTTGTTAGTGATAGATATTTTGTTGTTGAAGTGTGTAGACAGTACAAATCATGGTCTTAATTCTTTGATAAAAAGAGGGAACAACAATTCATTTATTTACCTTTCCATGTTGCCAACATTTTAGTCAATGGATTAATCCATTTGACACAAATATATGAATTATTGAATTCGTTCCATTTGAATGAAGTTGAAGCTTGCAATGGTTCCAACCATGAAGGAATATTTTCTTCTCACTTATCTTCAGTTGGTTATAGTGATATTTTCACAAGAATAACACAAAATATGGAGGAAGCTGATGGCAATGATCCAAATACCAGCAAATAAATTTTCATAAAAGATGAATAGATGTGTGATGATAACTTGGTTACATAAGTCATTTCAAACACCCAAGTCAAAAAGATAGAATCCAAGAGGGAGCATCAACAAAGCAAATTGTAACACCCTGTTTCCCCCAGATTGTAAATATAACTGGACTGGCCAAGGACTATGGAAAAACTCATAAGTATGAATCTGTGATGTAAATGGACCTGCAAGAGGAGGTCAATGAATGTAA
>SNQJ01S0013240.1:22072-35138 GCA_010110895.2 Picea sitchensis | reverse complement strand
TTTTGATTTTAGAAACCCCGAACCCCAATATTGAATCGGGAATGGGTAGCTCGCTAATGCAACCTCCTTTTTAAGGGGGATTTCCCATTTGAGGGAGATTAATTCAAAGAAATTTTAAAAATAATGATAGTGGGTGTGTTACAGAAACTTCCTCAAATAAGCCCTCATTTTGCTCCTCTATTACAAACCTAGGAAAAAAAAGGTCAATTTAACAAGTTATGCTATATTAATTACCTTGTCGAGTTCCATATAAATGTTTTGAAATGCTTGACCCCATGTTTTGATATCTCTTTACGCTTTCTTACCCATGCACCCTCCTCATTTTTCACTTCCCATATTGTATTTATTTTCTGTGTGTGGTTTTCATAATGATGGAAAAATTTTGTATTATCATCTCCACTCTTTGACTAGATTACCCTACTCTTCATCCTCCATTTAGCTTCCATGGTTTAATAGACTCTTCACTTTGCCTTCCAATTTGTTTACTCTCAATCTCTTCTCTTTCTAAAAATTCCTAATGCAGTATTCTAATAAAGAATAGCTATCTCATCCTTTGCCTCCATCAGAATCCTATCTCTAGCTTTGTACTTTTATGTTTCCCAACCCACTACTTTTACCTTGATGCTCTTAAAATTATCTACCAATTGAACACATTTTGGAGTCCCCAAACTTGCATCAAACTTCTTCCATTCTCCTTTAATTATATTCTAGAATTCCTCCTCTTCCAACGAACAAGGGTTGAATTTGAAGGGGATAGAAGGTTTTTCTTCTTTTGCTTCTAATTGTAGGGAGATTGGACTATGACTCTAGAACCTCCTCCACCACCAACCCAAGTTCTATCTTTGTCCGCTAGACAAAGGAGGGTTCATATATCAAGATCTTTCCAATTGTTTAGAAACCCCTAGCTACGCCAACCTATTATTTCTCCAAGTTTGGTTGATGTTAATAAGCTCAACATATATAAGTCTTGCTTGTTCTATCTTGAAAATGAAAAAATCCCCTAACCCGTCCACCCTTGTTGAAGATCCCTAGAACTCAGTTATGTTTAAAGTTAAGTCACTTATAATAACAACAATCTCTTCCCTTGAGACATCTTAAGAGAAGAAAAAATCCCAAAAACTTTGCATATTTTCATATGGCCCATAAACATTCAACACTAAAATTATAATGCCCAAAGCTTTAACCTACAATTTTGAACATAACCTTGAAACAACAAAGAATGCATCAATCAATGAGACATAAGATCTCCATCCATTTATAACCCCCCCCATAAATCCCAACAACATCCAATGCTACAAACTCCCACTCTTTAAGATGAGACTTCAACATTCCAATAATGTTATCCCCTCCCCCAATAGATTATTGCATAAAGAGAATGTCTAGTTTCTCTAATTCAACTAATCTGGACAAGGCAAGCTTTTTAGTAGGGTTTCCAAACCCTCTAATATTCAAGGACATGACTATCATGGAACACTGTTCTTTACGATTTTCCTTCTCTTAGAACCATACAACATTGTTTTTGTTTACCTTGTTGAACTTATCTCAAAGCCTTCTCTTGAGACAATTGATTATTAGACTTCCTTGTTTTTTACACACATAGATGATTTTTTATAGCATCGCTACCCAAACTCCTCAGGTATTCACTACCGAATAGATCTCCCTCCTTACAAGGTCATAGAAGATATCGACTTGTCACTTTCTATCCTATTACAGAGAGATATTCCTTCTCAAAGTAGCCTCCTCTAGATTCATTACTAGAATAAAAGGAAGTGTTTGCATTTTCTTTACCTCTTGGAGAAGAAAATAGGTCTTTAGGGCTAACATGGTTCCTTTTCCCTTTTTTACCTAGTGTCTACCCTTTGGGCTAAAAGCCTTCTCTAAAGGAGTTGGCCAAAGATTAGAATGCCCAAATTGGGACTCACTTTTAGAATCTCCTTCTAATTCAAGTTGCTTAAGAGGAGTAACCTCGAGCCCAATTTTCTCCATATTCATTATTGACACCTTCTTTTGAAGCCTATCCTTGGATTCTTTGGTCCCCTCAAACTTTATTTATTTTTCATATTGATTCACCAATTCCTCACCCCTTTCCCAATTTATGTGCCTTTGGAACCAAATCAAACTTTGAATCATTCACCATTCCTTGGGCCGCATCTGAGACCTTATCAACATTTTCTATAGGACCTTTGGTACATTCATCTGTTTTCCTTCATACGATCTTGACAAGGGTCTTTCAACAATCTACAACTAAGTGTCCATACAAATGACAACATGAACATTGAAAACGGACATTACAATAGTCTATTGTTTGAGAATGAATTCTATGGCAACAATAATGTCCAAACTTTCCACCAAGACTCTTGCCATCATTCGAAAAACACTTGACTTGAAAGATACATCAACCATGATAAAATTACCCAAATTATTTCTAGGCTTCTCTATAAATTTCTCTATCCATAGCTATAGTGGTAGCCCTGGAACCTTTACCCAAATAGGTATCTCAGTAGCAACCTCTAATTGCATACCAAAGCATGTATGCCATGGCTTCAAAGATAAAAAATAATATCCCCAAAACTTACTAGCCCCCAATATTTTGTTAGCATATGCTTATGAGTAGAATAAAAATCCCATCCAATCACGACTCATTATGTAAAAGACATATCCGTACCCTATTATAATCCCCTGGACCTTTTGCACCCATGAATTTAGAGTGTCTTTTGTGATTTATCTCCCAACAAATTTGCCAATCAACACTTTACCTATGTATTATAATACCCGATCCACTCATAAGTCTTCCCCCACCACCATCTTCACTCTGGATTCTTTTCTCCTGACCACCCTTTAGACTTTCTTTACCCTTACTCCTTCTTGAGTCTTTATCCCTTTAGCTAAAAACCTTATTCCTCCACTCAAGTATCATAATTATAGACTCTCTTCAATAAATACCTCACCCTTTATCGGATTAGTAGTGTTCTTCTCATTGCACCTCAAAACTGGCACTAAGATTGGAATTGAACTAGCAAATAGAAAATAGAGAAGAAGGCATTTTCACACACACAGAAAACATATTTTTCTCATATATCATTGCTTCACACAAGTTACATATTTATATGAATAGTAGAATTATCTAGATCCCTGAATTGTGGATCTAGGATTCTAATAATAGATAAGACACCCTACAACTAACTCATAACCTTATTCCAATAATAACTTCTTGTGGTTCCAATGACAACCTATTACAACTAATTTCTACATTATTCCAACTCCCCCCTTTAATGGAGAAATTAGTTTTCTACAACACACAACACACATAGAGGTAAACTCTACATTACAAAATTTACAATATTAAATCACAAATTACAAAATTAATTTTTGTCTAGTTCTTTGTCTGATCTGGTCTTCATTAGCACTTACACCCACTCTGCAATCTCACGGTTTGTACTCTTTGTTCACCACACTTTCGAGCTTACCAATTGACTCATTTAAAGTACAAACGTTATTGACCATCATTGACGTACTTGTAGAACTAACGCTTCTTGACCTCACGAAGGACAATCTTGATACTGAATCATTCTATGGAACTGCCATCATCTTTGAATACACGACCCTCAGTGATATTCAATAGTTATATAGGATAGTATTATAAATACCTAATATCTTCAACAATCAATTATACAACTTGTAACTAATGCTCTCGGAGCACGACGGGTCACATCAGCGTATAACACACTTAGATATAACTAAATCAGCAATCGGTTCTCTCGGCACCGCAGCCCATCTAGAACCACTAACTTAATTATGTTAGTCTATTCGATAATTGGCCTATTCTTTGTGGTTCTTCATTAATTGACTTTTGTAAATAATAAATATACATAAAACATAACACACTTTCACCACATATTTGCACACCACTCAATAAATTTGCAATCTACCGAACCTGGAAAATAATTTTTTTTATTTTCATCCCCCATCCAACGTTGGAAATCTTTTAACTATTGAGCTTCCATGACCAAATTTCAAATGTCCTCGGGAACAATGCTTTGAATGGACTCCATAACTATCTGTGCATGCACTCAGATTCCTTTACTTCGTCGACCAGACCGTGTGCAACCACAACAATGTTCTATTCTCATCTGTGTTGTGTGGAGTATGGTGGGCGAGTATGGTAGGTTTATTGTTCGGACATAAAAAAATTAACCCTCACAATAAAATTACTTCACTCAAAACACATTGAAAAATAATACTCACACTCACAAATATAATTCACTCACACAAGCCTACATTAATCTGTGTACAGAGGATCAATGCTCACATCTCTTTCACATCTTCCTGGCCATCTCGTGAGGGATTTAATCCAGTACATGCTCTGATACCAAAACAAAAAATAGAGAAGAAGGCATTTTCACACACACAAAAAATATATTTTTCTTGTATATTATTGCTTCACACAAGTTCCATATTTATATGAATAATATAATTCTCTAGATCCATGAATTGTGGATCTATGATTCTAATAATAGATAAGACACCCTATAACCAACTCAAAATAACTTCATGTGGTTCCAATGACAACCTATTGCAACTAATTTTTACATTATTCCAACTCTAGCCTCACCTTCTAGAATATTCCAAGTCTTAACACAAGTCGATTCCACTTTCAGATCACCCTCTACATCTTGAAAACCTCCCTTCAACTCTCACTCTAGAACCAAATGCTTGATGCTTGGCTTCACCTTCAATGAAAACTCCACGGCATCAAAGGAAAGATCTAGATGCCATCGTGGAAAATGAACCCCTTTAATGTTGTTGATGTTCATACCTGCTCTAAGATCTCCATCCATCCATTTATACTCCACCTATTTATCTTCAAAACCTAAGAACTTGTGACTCATAACACCATCTAATAACACATATGATGTAACAAATCCACCCACAATTACCTTCAAGTCTAATGTTTTGTATAGCTCCGGTGATGACCGCCCTTAACATCATAAAATTGTTGACCTATTGAAACCCCTTGATGTGACCAGATGTCCAAACCCTCGATTGGATCATCCAAATAGTCAGTTAGTTGAATGTCCTTAGCCACCCTAACCAAGGATTTCTTCAAGTGTTCCCTTCAAATACAAAAGGTTCTCCCTTATGATAGTCTCCATCCAAGCTTGTTAAAAGACTATCTTGTCCAAGCATTTTTAACTTATGGAAAATGTACGATACAAAATCATTCTTCTAGGATGAAGAATCAACACAAGAGCCTGCGTTGTTTTATTCACAAGGGGAAGTTAATGCAAGAGCATCCCTGAAATAAATATGTCCATGAACATGCTAGGTAAGAGTGATATAAGTCAACGTTACATAAGCAGATATTATATAGGGAAGTGTGATACAAGCAAGCATGATATAGTTGTACGATATGAATAAGAGTCATATGAGAAGCATGCTTGGTGAACACACATGAAAGGAATGTATACTAGATGACAACAAACAATAGAGGTTATAAAAACTAGGTATGGTTTAGGTACATGAGAGGAGAATCACACATAACAAGCACATGACAATGAGCTCATGGTGAATGTGACGAGTGCATATGTGAAAAAGGAAGCATGCTAATGGAACTAAAAGAGTCATGTTGGAAAGTGAAATGATAGGTGTAGATATAAAGTGCTAAAGGGCACTAAAAGGTCTTAAATGAAGTTCAAGCGATGAATGAGAAACAAAGAGATCATGGAAGCAAATGAAGATTTTGAGGAAGTTGGATAGTTAACTAGTAAACTAATGACTACATTAGTTGTCATTAGAATTAGGTTAGTTAGCAAGATGGAAACTAGTTTGAGAGATAGTATTCTAAATAGTTAACCATTGAACTAGAGTAAAGCACTAAGACGCATACTGCAAAGATATATGTGTATCCTGATTTATGATAATGAGAATGAGTAGACAAATTCCCATGTCAGTGTAATATGTGTCAGGAAATGAGAGACACTTCCACACTAAACCTAGCAGAGGAGAAGAATAATTTAATCAATAACGTAAATGACAAAAAAATCACACAGTACACATAGATTTTACCCTAGATACCCAAACCAAGAAAATCAACATTCCTTGAGTGTTTTGCTCTCTTGTTGTCTTATTCAATCTAAATAAAAGGTTACATGTCTAACCTTGGTCCACACATAAGACACAATCCAAATCATACCCTCTTGTCTGCGCAAGAACAACCATGTATCTAATCTAGCTTACATCTGCATGACCAACAACCTACGGTTTACTCATTTTTGCATATTTTGCATTAGCCTTTACGACCTTACAACATGCCTCTTTACAGGCTTTACAATAGGAAAAACCCTAAATACTTGGCACCCAAAAACGGTTACAGATCCATGCATATCATTGGCTACAAATCGCGCAAATCTGAGGATTTTGTTACAGTCGACTCCAAGTTGTATTACCAGTCAACTACTAGTCGGCCTTCAGTCGGTCGCCACACGTCCTCCTGTCAACCTCTTGTTGGTTGACTTCTTTGACTTGTTGTCGATGCCTTTACCATGTCGAACTGCCTCAACCTTCAACTTTTACTTTACCTGGTCGATTCACCTCGGCCTTTGACTTGTTGTTGATCCACCTCGACTTTGACCATCAGTCGATTCACCTCGACTAGACTTACACTACAAAGTTAATAATAACCCAACATTCTCCCACTTGTTGTCTTCTTTGCTAAAACAGGAGATTCATGAACTTTCATTCACAGACCTAGGGCAGCAATGCCCATTGCCTCTCTACACCAAGAGAACTTCACAACACTCACAGACTTGGTCAACGAGTCTACTATGTTTTCCAACATGTCTACTTTCTCCAGTAGCACCTTGTTACTTTCCACCGTATCTCTTACAAAATGGTATTGTACATCAATGTGCTTTGTCTTCTAATGATAAGTAGGGTTCTTTGCCATAAATATTGCTCTTTGATTGTTGCAACTTACCTTCATAGATCTCTGCTCAAACCTGATTCTTGAACAGAGCCTTTGCAGCGATATTGCTTCTTTGCTTCCATGAGTGGCCGCCATGTATTCAACTTCTGTTGTTGACAAGGATACGACTGCCTATCACTTACTCATCCAACTTATTACTCCACTGAACATCTTGAATACATATCCGTTAGTTGACCTCCTTCGATCCAAATATCCAACCTAGTAGGCGTCGACAAAGTGATGTACATTTAATTTATCATTGTCACCTCCAGGTCTTCCTTGGTAGCATATAGAATAGTCCTTCGTGCCACACAAACACCTCAATACTCTCTTGATATCAGTCTAGTGCTCTTTTCCAGGTGTCAGCATGTACCTTCTCAACACTCCCACTGCATGTGCAATGTTTGGTCAAGTGCAGACCATTGCATACATTATACTACCAATAACACTTGCATAGGGAACACATGCCATGTCCTTTATTTCTTCTTCTCTCTTTGGACATTGTTCAACAGTTAGCCTTGCTCCCACGGGAGTTGGCACCTTCATTGGTTTGCAATCCTACATGTTGAACTGTTTCATAAATGTTTCAATATACTTCGTTTGTTTCAACCATATATTTCTAGTGTCTCAATCTCTCTTAATCTCCATTCCCATAATGAAGTTAGTTGCACCGAGATCCTTCATGTTGAGCTTGGAGGATAGCTGCTTCTTCACCTCCTTTATTGTGTCTATGTTGTTTCCAATCAACAACATATCATCGACATACAAAGCTACATATATGAAACACCCACCTTCTTCCTTGGAATATATGCAATGATCAACTTTGCTTCTCACAAATCCTAAACTAAGGATGTATGTGTTGAACTTCTGGTACCACATCCTTGGCAATTGCTTTAAACCATAGAGGGATCTTTTCAGTTTGCACACCAACTCTTGCTTTCCCTTTACTACAAAACATCCAGGTTGTTTCATGTAGATTTCTTCTTCCATGTCCCTATGTAGGAATGTTTTCTTCACATCCATCTGCTTTATTTCCAGATCGAATGTTGCAGCCAGAGACATTAGTACTCTAATGGAAGTTAGTTTTGCAATAGGGGAAAAAATCTCACCGAAGTCGAATCCCTCAACTTGGGAATAACCATCCGCTACCATTCGAGCTTTGAACTTCTCAACTTGTCTTGTGGCATTCATCTTCTTCTTGAATACCCATTTGCTATCGACGAGATTTCTTCCACTAGGTAACTCGACAAAATCCCATGTCTCATTCTTGTGCAAGGATTCCATCTCTTTGACCATGGCGTCCTTCCAGAGTTTACCCTCTCCCGAGTTGACTGCCTCACCGACCGACTTGGGCTCATCGTTGATGGAAATTAGCACGAATGCGGAATGAAATTCGGGTGGACTATAACTTTCGACTAGTTTTCTTATTCTTTTTTACCTCTTTACCACCAAAGTTTGTTGTTCCACCTCTTCCTCAGATTCAGTCGACTCATTTGAATCATCTTCATCGTTCCTCAATTTAAACCGCGTCATCTCAAGATTATGCTCGGTCTGAACAACTTCTTCAGGCTCAGACTTACCTCTGACTTATATGATTACCACATATCGACTGTGCATTGTTCTCCTTGATGCAGGATCCCAGAGATTATATCATTTCATTCCTTCTTTATATCCAATGAAAATACATTTGAGTGCCTTCCTGTCCAACTTGCTCCTCTTTTCCTTGGGAACATGCACAAATGCATCACAACCAAATACTTTGAGATGTGCAACCAAAGGCTTCTTACCCGACCATACCTCATGTGGAGTCGTGTCGACTAGAACCGACAAAGGAGACATATTCACCAGATATCTTGCAGTGTCAACTGCCTCCGCCAATAATTATTATGCGAGCCCAGCACCACTGAGCATGCTCCTTGCCTTATCCATAATCGTTCTGTTCATTCTCTTGGTGACTCCATTTTGTTGTAGGGTATATGGTTTGGTATTTTTGCATGCTATTCCACACTGCTTACAGAACTGATCAAATTCTTTTCCACAGAATTCACCACCATTGTCAGTTCTCAGCACCTTAATCTTCTTATTTGTTTGGTTTTCTACAAGATCTTTAAACTCTTTAAATTTCTTGAAAACCTCTGATTTCTTCCTTAGGAAATATATCCATGTCTTCCTGGAAAAATCATCTATGAAGGGCACATAATACAGGGATCCACCAAGTGAAGTCACTGTAACCGGGCCAAACACATCACTATGAACTAGTTCTAGAATCCCATTTTCCCTTGTCACTCCAGATGGGAAACTCACCCGACTTTGTTTTCCATATATGCAATGTTCACAAAATTCGACCTCTAAACCAGATTCAAGAAACCCTTCGACCATACCTTTGTTGTGCATAACTCAAAGTCCTTTTTCTACAATGTGTCCCATCCTCTCGTGCCATAGCTTGGTCGGGTCAATTTTATCATGTCTTATCGAGTCGGTTTGTACCGACTCATCCTGAGTCAAGTCGAGTTGAGTCGAAGTCGAGTCGACTTTAGAAGAAAAAATGTTGTTTCATCTGGTCGATTCAACATTCCTTAATAACTTTTATAGGGTTACAATCCGAACTCCTTTCATTAAGACCATCACACCTCTGACCATCTTGCATGAATCCTTCTTAAACATAGTGTGTACCCCAACATCGCTCATCTTACTGACATATATCATATTTCTTGCCAAACCTAGAATGTGTAGCATACATGAAAAGTTTCTCGTCCTCCCATCATGCAGTATCAGTCAAACTCTTCCTCGTCCGACAGTTTTAGTTGTCAAGTCGTCCCCCAAGAACACATCACCACCATCATATTGTTCATACTTGTAGAACCATTCTCTATGTGGTGTCATATGATAGGATTCTCACGAGTCAATCGAACAAACACCTTGATCTGACTATGTATTGTTCGATGCCAGGTACATATAACCTCTCTTATCTGAGGTTTTCTTTCTCTTAGTCGACTGATTCTAATCGGATCCTGTATTGACTTCCACCGCCCTTTACTTACAATCCTTTTTGTAATGCTCAACGTTACCGCATTTCCAACATCTTCTTGTCGACTAAATCGTGGATTTCAATCTACCCTTCATCTTAGACTTTCTACTGAAGAATTTGCCTTTATCTCTTTCAATCGGTCAGCCTCTCACCACTAAAGCATCTTTGGTCGATCCTTCCATGTTCTTTTTTCTCATTTCTTCTGACAGGAGAGAACCAACCACATCTTCTAGAGCTAGTGTGGTTGTATTACTTCCTATAGTCACGACTAAGCTATCCCAGCAGTCTGGCGAATAACATAATAGGTTTGTACACTTCTCCTCCTCAATGATTTTAATATCCATAGATGATAACTGGCTTAAAATGGTGTTAAACACATTTAAATTCTCAGTGACCTAACTGCCATCACTCATTCTCAGAAGATAGAATTTCTTTCTAAGAAAACAACTTATTTACCAGAGATTTCGACTGGTATAAGCTTCCCAACTTGTCCCACAATTTCTCGGCTGAATCTTTACTTGAGACATTCAGCAGTACCGAATTTGCAAGACAAAGTTGAATCGTACTTCTTGCTCTTCTTTCGAGTTTCTCCCATTCTTCCGTCGACATGCCTATCGGTTGGGTACCTGGATAGACCGTTGTCCATTCTTCTCGATCTATAAGAATATCTTCCATTTTAAGCTTCCAAAGCTCAAAATTATGGTCATTGAATTTTTCTGTCTCATTTTCATCAAACTTTTCTTTAGTCTCACATGCCTAGTTTTGGATTAGTCAACAACCCTAATTTGAAGTAATCATAGCTTTGAACCTGTAATGTATAAAGATATGAAACTGACACAACATGTTCTTTAGTGTGTTTTATGCAATTCCTCCCGGTTTCACTACTTGGAACCTCTCAGAAAAGGATTTATAGCAAAAATGGCATACCTTGTTGAATTCTGGCTTATTCTAGAGAGCGTCCTTGTAGAGCGTTCCTCGCAAGAAATATTCATTGAATTGATCTGAAATTGCTACAAAGCACACTAAATACTGTACCCTAACCAACACATTTTGTCTCAATGAATTTGGATCTGTTATGAATAAGTTATGATGTTTTTACCTGAAACACTTGTTTTTGACTAGTTTCAGGACTAGCCACAAACCCTATTTTCCACGGAGTGTAACTCCCAAAATACAACGACCCACAAGCTGAATTTTTTACCACGGATACTTGGGTATGTTTTCTCAATTTCATATAAATTTCACGGTCTGAATCATTATAGAAAAAAATTTATAGCGAAAATGGTGAGATGACCTGTAAATAACATACCTTAGAAAGCACCATCAAAAGAATTTATCCTTCCTTGCATTTCGGCCTTCTTTTCTTCACCTTACCTCAGAAATTCAGCTTAGATATCCTTAGTTACCTCAAACACCTATAGATATTCAATATGATTAGGTGTAATTAAAATGAGAGAGTCATCCCCGGATGGGGTGCTCTCCTGACATGACAGCTCCTTTGAGGATTGTCGCCACCTGGCCACCTCCTCAGCCACCTGGCATATGACCTCGGCCACGCCCCTACCCCAGTCACCTCTGGCCTTTACTTTACCTACCACCACCCTCCTTCTTGCATTTGGGAATCGATGTTCACTTGCTTGGGGAGCTCTGTAACTCGTGCGCCTTCATGAAGCCGTGTAGACGCTCCTTCTTGTCGCTTCAGCTCACACCCTGGATCCCACTTCTTCTGGACATGATGGGGTCTCCAAAACCTCATTTCCCTGTTAGCATTACTGAGCACCATTTTTCCAGAGCTCTCCCATCCCTCCGTCCAGCCTTCAAGCTCTGGTGCGACTTCCTGTGGATTCTAGCTAGGCTTCGGGGTTCGCTCCTCACCATGCCACGACCCTGTGGCAAGACAAAGCGGGGAGCAGCTTGGTACTTGGCTCATGGAAGAAAACTACCTGCCTCAGAGGCTCAAGATGAACTAGTCGGTCCTCATGCAGCGCTCCCAAAAGCTTTCCCAGCAGACCCTCCCCCGGAGGCTCTCCCAGCAGACCTAACCCTTGAAGCTATTCCAACTTTCCCTCCCCTTGGTGCAGCCCAACCCCTCGAGGAAGCTCCTCCCATGGCACCTCTCCTCGTGCCCGACCCGAACCAGTTACCCTGCAACCAGAAAACTTGCGAACAACCACCTTGCAACCTCTCCCCTCTCTCGAACCCCTACGGCTGTAGGGTCGAGTGGTTCGATCTGTATATGCACTCGCTTGGCTTTGCGCCTCCACCTCCATCCCCCCCTCCATGTCCATCTTACCCACCATCCCCTCCTCACCCCCCTCTCACCACCCCTCATCCCACCTCCCCTCTGAGATCCTCCTCCTCCTCCTCGCTCCACACCCATCCCAACTTCTCCTGTGCTAAGTGCGCAAACAGAATAAAACTCTTGGAGACTATCAATTTGATGAAAAAAGACCCGGAGGTTATTAAATTGATGAAAAACGACTTCGAGGAGATTAAATTGGCAATGCTCGATGCACAACAGAGGGAAAACGACCGTTGGAGAAGAGTGGACGCCCTAGTGATGTTCATGCAGGATCTTCAACAAGCCATGGCAGAACGTGGGAAAGGCAAAGCATTGACGAAGCAGGTTTTCGCAAGACTGCATCTTGGTCCAGGTTTTTAGAGTCGTTATTGTGTTTTCTTAGTTTTTTCTGCAAATTTCTATGCACCTCGGCCCTGCGTGGCCTAGTAGTCTAGTTAATTTTCAGTGGCATGACCGAAGCCATGCTATTTTTTGGATAATTGGCCAAACTAGCTTTAGACATATGGCGCAATGGTTTCCCTTCTGGGCACTGCGACCACGTGGCTAGTAGCACCACGGACATCTGTAATTTTTTTTAAAAGGAATCAATACAATACTCTAACTTACAAAAAAATAAAATGAGAGAGCCATGCCTCTTATTTATACTCTCCAAGTAGCTTCCTTAAAAACATCTTCTAGGTCACTTGGCCCACTTTCCTTATTTTAGGGTTAACCCACTTCTAATTTCTCCATTAAATTTATTATTGAAATTATTTATTTTGTATTCACTTTG
>SNQJ01S0013240.1:4771-16849 GCA_010110895.2 Picea sitchensis | reverse complement strand
TAGATATTTAAAGATATTTTTTTTTAGTATAATTTTTTTGAATATTTAAAATGAATTTAGACATAAATATAAAAGAAGATAATAATCTATTATTTAAGTTAAGTAAAATATTTTAATATTTTACTTATATATTAATTTTATTTTTATGAAAATTTGATATTTTTTTTTATGATTTATATAATAATGTTTATATTAAATTTATATATCAAATCTTTCTATTTCATAAATAGGAAGATATTTTTATTTTTGTATATATTCATATTTAGATAATATATATAATTACTATATTTATTGTCTATATATTTTTACAATTAACATGTAAAAATTATCCACGTGACAAATGTGTGACACACTTAACTTAACAACGTCTCTATCATAAGGTTGTAAACACACCTCGCCATTTTTAATGCGATTAACTAAAATGACATGACAGAACCATAATACAATGAATACATATTAACTTTTGGCTTTTAAATACAAAGAAAAATTTATTATTAAGATTAATTTATTAATTAGAAGGGTTAGTAATATTTTTTTATTAAAGTTATTCTTCCTTCTTAATACCTAATATAACTTCCTAATACCTAATATAAAGTATTTTAAAATTTTAAAAAATTATATATAACATTAAAATAAAATATATATTATAATTATTTTAAAATATGATATATCATTTTTGTTTACTCTGAGAAAATTATATAATGTGGTTTATTTTTTAAAGAACATGGAGAGATACATACGTACCATTATCTTGTACCACTTAGAACTAAAGCTTAATATATATTCTATACCCTCTTATAGGGATAAGAATTACAAATATATATTATGTTTAACCAAGGTCAACGATTACTTACTTACATTTATAATTGAACAGCTGCACATTAAAGTATACTTTATTATGATAGAAGGTATTATATATTATTGTGAAGGTAGAAAAACTTTTTCAACTAAGCAAAGGAAAGTTAGATTTGGTGGCCATTTATCAAATTTATCTATAAATAAAAAAATAATATTAATTTTATGATTTGGATTTTTTTTTAGGTTTGTTATTATTAAAATTTATTGAAATTATAATTTTGGATTGTTGAAATCAGTTATTTTAATTAAAAATATTAATAACCAATATTTGCGAAGGGGTGATAGGTGTGGGGGAGTCTTTACGATCTAAGAGGGAATACACTTGTCTATTATGCCCAGGGGCTTGAGAATGTCTCAAATAGTTTAACTGAGGCTTACTTGGTGTGGTCTTTCCATTGCCAAGGATCAAGGTTTCAAGTCTTTGCTAGTTTTTGGGGACTCAATGTTGATTATTAAAACAATAATTACTCAATCAAATCTAGGGGTAGAAGTTAAAATCTATTGTCGTCCGAATCAAACGAGCCTTAGTCCACTTTGATCAAGTCTCTTTTTACCACATCAAGAGGGAATTGAATAGAGAGGTGGATAATTGGGCAAAATTTGCCTCCTCCTTAAGTCCTGAAGTTCTAAACAGAAATGGGGATTTAAACTATTGCTTCATCCCTTAGATCGGTTTGTTAGTGGTTATTAATTGACATAAGTCCAATATGCATTCATCAATGATCAACCACTGGATGAGACTATGGAAGGACGACGTGAGGTGGCAAGCCCCATATATCCCATATGCCTTGGAAAGTCTCACATGCGGTTATTCAACATATCGTGATGAGTTTTCTCATGAAATACGGGACAATGTTGGCTCACAGCTCCACCCTGAGGAAAATACTTAGCAATCCAGTTTGGCGTTTGTTGGGTTTGGGACTTGGATGTGAATTCTATGTTTTTTTGATGGGGCTATTGGTTTCTTGGAGGGGACACACCGAGTTTTATAGTGGGGCTATTGGTTTCCTGGAGGGGACATGACGAGTTTTACGATGGGTAGAGTTTGTGATCAATGGTACAGAGACACGTTTGGCTTCCAAATGTTGGCAACTTCCTTCTGTCATAGTGTTTCGACCAGGCATGTCCTAGTCTTTTGGCATTCTTTTGCGGGTTTCTATGTATGTGATAATTCTAATATTGCATTTTGGAGCAACACATATGGGTTAAATTTTGAGCTTCCTTTTTCTATGGCTTGAATCTTGGCCTCTCAGTTTGGGGTCCGATGCTTTGATTTTTTTGGTCAATTGTCTTATTATGTCCATTTAGTTTGTTTCTGGATTGGGTCCAAGTGGAAAGGGACGATTAGACAGTCATGGACAATGATGACATCAGGGAGGTAAGATGGGTCCTTCACAGGCATGGAGACATCAACTAGGCCAATAACAATGCACTAGTGATGTTCTCCTTCAAGTTTTTTGAGCTTGGATAGTGTAATGTCACTAAGAATCCCAATATCACGAGCCTTCTTCTTCTTTTTCAGAAACAATGAATTGACTAATTTGAGACTGAGTGCAACAAACTTTGTTCTTTGGTCCTCTCTCAACGTATGGATTCCCTATCCTTTGCCTCCAACAATCATGGCATCGAGAATTCAAATCAAGCAGGGATACCAAAAGATGAAATTGTCCATTAGAGTTTGGATCCTATGGAGATTGAAGGTCCAAGTCCCCTTCATTTTGACAAGGGGCATGAAGAACACGACAATGTCCACTTCTAACTAAGTTTGAATGTTCTTTAGAGTAATTTGTATTTTATCTCAATATGTTAGATAGGCCACTAGAAGAAATACTTGAAACTCTCATTTGGAAGATAAATTTTTGTCTATAATTATTAATCTAGAAATATGTTGTGTCTTGTGAAAGTTCCATGAACTCGAGAAATGTAGTGCTAGCTTCTATACAACTATCTTTTAAATTAATATAAATTTTTGTTTCAGTAAAAAAAATACTAATATCTACGATACATCAATTCAAAATAATTCTTATCAAATTTTATAAAAAAGAAAAAAAAACAAATTTTCTTTACCAAAAAACAGTAAATTCATAAAACTTTTAAACTACTACCCCAAAAAATCATTAACATATCTATTCACTCATAACATTATCCACCCTGTACGGAATTATGTTTGGATCTTAGACTTTTCCAACTCAAAAAAAAATAGAGAAAAATAAACCAATAAATATACATAAAAAATGAAAGGTACGCGCATACATGCATATGAAAAAGAAAGATAAAGCATCAAGAGGAGGCAAGCAGGCAAGGGGAGCCACCCTCTATCCACTTAAAGCCCAACTTGGCCTCATTCTGGGCAAAGGACACCATCCCATGTGCCAAGTTGGCAACATTCACAATTAAATCATGAATCAACATTCACAATTCAATCATGATTCAAGCCCCATGAGGTAGGGGGCCTACACCATAAGAGGAGTATGGATTATAAAATTGGTCCCCCGGAGCAGGTGTTGGAAAAAAACATGGTGTCACATAGAACCCAGGGGATTAGAAAATTGGTCATAGGCAGAACCCAAGGATTAAAAAATTGATTTCCCAGGGAACAGGACTTGATACAGTGGCCAACGCTTATGGATCAAGCTTTTCACATTGAGGGCACAGAGCCCATGAAATCCTCCCAATCCCATCACAATTATAAAAAAGACATGCACTTTACACCATCAAAAGCACCCAAAAGTTATTTTAACACCATATCCCCAACTTGCACTTTGAACAAAATAACATCAAGATTATGTGGGGAAGAGGACAAAAGAGTCAAGGGGGGGAGAACCTTGGTGGAAAATCAGACCCCAAAAGAAAAAAAAACAAGATGGAATAAAATTCAACCAATTTCCCGAACCTTGTTTTCCCCATGGTCTAGGTGGGTGGGTGCATGCATTGAATACAGATGGTGTCAATCTATGGTCCCCATTCCCTGCTCCCACGTACCGTTTGAAGCGCTTTTGGCATGTCTGTGTTCAATGAATGCATACATTATTCAGAGAGTTGCACAGAAAAAGTCTACAGGGGCTGTTGGGCATTACGTTTCTTGCCCTCGTTCTCCCAATATGATAATAAAAATAAGCATTCATCTCCTCTGATGCCTGTTCTTCTTCTCATTTTATTCATGCCTCTCTCCTTTATTATCAATCTCTGTATGTACCAGAGTGGGCCTCTTGCTTCCTGTTGTTTAGGGTTTCTAGCGTTTTTTCTTTGTTGGGTCATCGAGAACTGCTGCTGTGAGGGCTCTGGATCGGTTCTATTGGAGGTTGGCGGGTGGCTTGGCTTGGATTTATGCCAACTCTTGTCAGTTTTCGCGGTGAGTTAAGCGTGCCCATGGATTCATTTAGCTAGGGTTTGGGTTTCTGCTTGTATATTCTGTGGCTAGGATTTGTTTAATTAGGGTTTGGTTTGAAATCTAAATTTGATCAGATTTTTGCCTGCTATATTCTCATCGTTATTGTCTCTAGAGTTTGTGTTGGCTACTGGGCTTTGGGATTTCTTCCGATTCTTCCTAGCAATTAAATTTGGGGTCTCCTTTTATTGTTGTAGCATTAATTTTGGGGATTCTTTTGATTGTTGTAGCAATTAATTTCTGGGTTTCTTTTGATTTCTTTGGGTGTTAGAAATTTTGGGTATTTGTGTGGATTTTCATCAGCGTTAGGAAGTTGCCGTTCCGTTCAATTTTTGGACATTTGGGCCTTGGGATTTCTTTCAATTTTTGTAGAAACGTGATTTTTTGGTAATTTTTTTTATGTATTTTATGATAGATTTCTTCTTTTTGTTATTTGTTTCTGAATTTTTGTGGGCGATTTGTATTTGGGATTTCTTTTGATGTTTTATGGGTATTTGGGGTTTCGGATTTCTTTTGATTTTCTGTGGGCAATTGCGTTTACTTTTGAATTTTGTGGGCGTTTAATGTGTGGGTTCTAGATTCATTTGCTACATCTCTATCCATCCATTTTATCTTGTGTTTTGCCTGTTATTTCCGGTTTGAGATATCCTTTGATTATCATTTAGCCTCTTAGGAGCAGAGGCCTTGGTTTTGTCTAGTTTTGGGCTCTAGCTGTTGTGAAATTATTTGACTAATAAATCCTTATATTACCTTAAAAGGGGTAAAGGTAGTGCCTCTCAATTGATTAATCTGGAATTCTTCTCTCAAATGATCTCTGGGTTTGTTTCAACTTTTCTAGTATGGTAGATGTGATCTACGAGGGTTAATTGTGATCTTTTGGGTGTTGTATCTACATTTCGTTTACCTATCATATCTTTACAGAGTTTGTGGCTTTCTTGGCTGTTCCTGCACACTGTATGTTTGGTTTATTTTCCTTGAAAGTAGTAAAAAATTGGTTACCAGGGTTTCATTTAAGGATTTTTCTATGTGCTGAGGGTGTTATATCTTTGTATCTGCAGGTGATGAAGACTTTGGAGGGCCTAAGTTTTCTGGTCGTGTGGATACAGATCTTTTTTTGTCTCTTGCACCTCGAATGGAAGTACTTTGCCCTCCTCGGAAAAGGCTCCGTGGCAATGTTACCATACCATTCAGAGAGACAAAGCCAAAGCAAGAGCAGAAAGATCTTATTAGCATGCTGCCTGATGAATGCCTTTTTGAGATATTCAGGTGTCTACCAGCAGCTAGAGACCGCAGCGTATCTGCGTGTGTCTCTAAGCGCTGGCTTATGCTCCAGAGCAGCATGCGGAGAAGTGAAATTAAGAGATCCAAGCCAAGCCCCAAAACTTGTGGAGAAGCACCAAATAGAGACCGGTCAGAACAGAGTAAACCGTCTCAAGACAATGCAAGTTTTAGCGAGGACAATTTTGAAGAGTTTTTCGATGATGGATTTGGTGAGCTGGAACATTTAGAGCCAGAGTCAAGGGAGTTTGATGCAGGATGGAAAGGAACTACAGATAAAGGAACAGGTGAAAAGAAGCCAAGGTGGGTTATTGGGGACCTGTCTAGGTGTTTGGAAGGAAAGAAAGCTACTGATATCAGGCTTGCAGCAATTTCTATCGGCATGGGTGGTCGAGGAGGACTAGGCAAGCTCAAAATCCGAGGAAATCATCCTTCTCGAGGGGTGAGCGATCTAGGCCTTAGTGCAATTGGTCTTGGATGCCCAGCACTCAGGGACTTGTCTCTCTGGGATTGCCCCCTAGTTGGGGACAAGGGACTGTTGGCTATTGCCAAGGGCTGTCGTCTGTTGGAAAAGCTTGACCTGCTCAACTGCCCAATGATTGGAGACAATGGTTTTGAAGCTATTGCTGAAAATTGCCCTGGCTTATTAACCCTCAACATAGAATACTGCCCAAAAATCGGAAACAAGTCCCTGGAAGCAATTGGACGGCACTGTCCCAATCTTCAATCCTTATCCATCAGTGACTGTGCTCTTGTTGGTGACCGAGGGATTATATCTTTAATGTCAAGTTCAACAAAGCTGATGAAGGTGAAACTGCAGGCCATAAAAGTTACTGATAATACTTTATCTGCTATCGGACTTCACTGCAAGAATTTAACTGAATTAACGTTTGTAAACCTCCAGAAAGTTACAGAGAAGGGTTTTAAGGCTCTGGGAAATGCTTCAGGTATGCAAAAGCTAAAAATGCTGTCAGTTACCTCGTGTCGAGGATTGACAAACCCTGGTTTGGAGTCCATCGGACAAGGCTGCCCTAGTGTGAAACTAGTATCCTTCCGCAAGTGTGAATTCTTGTCTGACAAAGGATTGAAGGCATTTACGAAAGTTGCAATTTCACTAGAGAGTCTACAGTTAGAGGAATGCAATATGATATCTCACCTTGGCCTGATAGACGCTCTAGGAAGCTGTAGTGGAAAGCTGAAGGTGCTCACACTCGTAAAATGTACAGGGATCAAAGAGTCCGGACTTGGAGAAGTGCCAGTACCCACTTGTGAATCTTTGAAATCTCTTAGTATTCGGTCATGCCCATCCCTTGGAAATGGATGTTTGGCTTTACTGGGAAGAGCATGTCCTCAGGTACAATCCATTGACTTTAGTGGACTTGCAGGAATCTCCGATGATGGTCTGTTTGCACTTTTCGGAAGCTGTAAAACAAGCTTAGTGAAATTGAATTTGAGCGGGTGTATTGAAGTGACAGACAGGGCAGTTTTTGTTATAGTGAACCTTTTTGGGAAAACCCTCCTGAGCTTAAATCTAGAAGGTTGTAGGAAGGTGACCGATCAGAGTCTCGGGTTTATTGCTCACTACTGCGCAATCTTGCAAGAATTGGACATCTCTAAATGCGGTATCACAGATAATGGACTTGTTTCCTTGGCATCTGCAGCAAGTTATTGTCTACAAATTCTCTCTCTTTCTGGTTGCATGCAGATAACTGACAAGGGCCTCCCTTTTATAGGGAAGATAGGGGAAACTCTGATTGGCTTGAATCTGCAACAGTGCCGTGGGATCAGTAGCAGGGCACGTGATTTGCTTGCAACACATTTATGGCGGTGTGACCTCCTTGTTTAAGTGACCTGGAAACTTGGAAATGATTTATGAAATTTCCAAGTGACCACCTCAAAGTATCAGAATCAAGAAATAGTATTTCATATATAGAAGTTATTCGAGCCAGGTGGAACAGTTTGGGACGAAGGCCTTGATTGTGAAGAGCTCCAAACCTGGTTGGAACTAAATTGTGAACGTTAGAAAAGTAGAGATCTACATCAGTATAAGTTGGTTGCCTCATTTTGGTGTTTTTGGACCCATGTGCAATAGGCTGTGGGCTTTCCGTGCTCTCCTTTTTCAAGAGTTAGCCGTTTTTTGCAGGTTTCAAATGACCTGTTCTGTTTGGTCTTCAGTGGTAACTTAGGGGATTCAAACCCTGGAGACCTGGCTATCTCTTGTGCAGTCTTTAGGTTCATTCTGCAGGTTTTTACACTTTTATTGGTTTTTTTATAGGGTCCTGGTTTACTCTACTGAGAGTAGGTTTCAGTGTTTTAGCCAGGCCTCATATTGGCCATATAGTGTGTAGCTTTAGTTAATTACCTCTGTTTTTAGCAATCAGCAGCTACTGAAGCTGATGGGTTTTGGTGATGGCCTTGCTTTGTGTCATAACAACCTTGGAAGTTGTTTTTCCAAGCCCAACAGTTACAGGCTGTATAATTGCGTTATCTTATAAAACTTTAAACATATTTGGCTCAAATCTGTATTACAGGTGGGCAAAATTCCCTTTGTTGTTTATGTGTTAATGTGTTATATTACTGATTTTACTTGAAAGTTTAGCTTTTATCTATATTATAAAATACGAAATATTTGTCTCAAAAGCATATTATATGTTTGGGAAAACTCTGAATTGACTGTTACTGATTTTACTTGTTCTCCTATGCATATTATATGTTTGGTAAAACTCTGGCAATTGACGTGTATGTTACTATTTTACTTGTTCTCCTTTATTTTTATTTTGGTGAATAGTTCGGTATCTAAAACAATAACATCCCTCCTATATTATAAAATACTATATATATTTGTCTCAAATACATTATGTATTGTGGGAAAACTCCCATGTGCAGTTTATGTGTGTTACTGATTTTACTTGTTCTCCCTTATTTTGGTGAATAGTTGGTATCTAGATAATAATATCTTCCATGTCGGTGCAATTTATGCTAATAATATCTTCCATGTCGGTGCAATTTATGCGTATGTTTGTGTTTGTCATGTCATGTCGGTGCAATTTATGCGTATGTTTATGTATGTGATTTTATTTGTTGTTGTTTTCTCTATTTTGGTGAATAGTGGGTATCTAAAACAATAGCATTTTTGTCGGTGCATATATATATATATATATATATTATATAGATTTTTTTAATTTTTGAAGAGTAAGTTGAACAATATCTTTAATATATAAAATTATGGTATAGGTTTAATTTTTTTTAATTCTTGAAGAGTTAGTTGAACAATATCTTTAATATATAAAATTATGTTATAGGTTTAATTTTTTTTAATTTTGAAGAGTTAGTTGAAGAATATCTTTAATATATAAAGTTATGTTATAGATTTATATTTTTTTAATTTTTGATGAGTTAGTTGAACAAAGTTATGGTATTGTCAATATATATATTATATTTTTATTATTTTTTTAGGTTTTGAAGAGTTAGTTGAACAATGTCTTTAATATATAAAGCTATGGTATAGGTCCAAATTTGTTGATAAAATAATCTTTCATCTATCTAAATATTCTAAGGAGGAAATTTCACAATGTTTTTCTTGGAATATATGTATATATATTTTTATTTTTAACAGTTAGTTGAACCATCTCTTTAATATATGAAGTTATGGTATAGGTTTAAATGTGGTTATAAAATTGCCATCTATCTAAATATTCTCTATTCAATATATGAAGTTATATGAAGTTATGGTATAGGTTTAAATGTGGTTATAAAATTGCCATCTATCTAAATATTCTCTATTCTTAGAGGAGGAAATTGCCATATGTTCATATCTGTAAACGATTGTTGATTTCATGTTTCAGATGTTCATATCTGTAAAGGATTGTTGATTTCATGTTTCAGATGTTCATATCTGTAAAGGATTGTTGATCTCGATTTTCTGTGCTTATTTTTATTTATATGGAAATATTTCCACCAAGATGCAGATGGTATATATGCTTTTGCTTTGCCCTTAATGATATTTTTTAAAAATTTAAAGTGATTTAATTATGTCACAGGTATTCTATATACATTCCTTCAAAAACTTACAATCCTTTTCAAGTATACAAAATTGTACCCTATTCAAATTTACAAAATTCTATACTATTAAAATTCCTCCGAAAACTTACAATCCTTTTAAAGTAAACAAAATTGTGCCCTAATCAAATTTGCAAAATTTCAAACCTTCTTAAATATGCTTTATGGTAAGCTTGTTTATCCATAAGGATTTTTGATAATTTAAAAGCAAAGCTGGTTTATCCATAAGGATTTTTAATAATTTAAAAGCTAATCTTGCTTATTCATAAGGATTTTTAATAATTTAAAAGCTAAGCTTGCTTATAAGGATTTTTAATAATTTAAAGAAAAACTGAAGTCGATAAAAAACCAAGGTTCAGAGTTGTACAGAGTGTTGAGAATGTAGAGCTATTTTTGAAAAATTATATTTTTGAACTTTAAAGTTTTGGTTTTTTTAGATATTTTTAGGGATATTTGTTTGAAATCGGGCCAGAAATTGTTGTATTTATAAATTTGAGTGGTTAATGCTGTGTATCCGTCCCAAGATTTTTCAATACTTTGAATTCATTTATGTATTCAGAAATGCAATTTAAACAACAAGAAATTGTGAGTTTCTGCAGATTTATGTCAAAATATTCAGGGGAAAAAAGCAAAAACATAGAACAGTTAGACAAACTATATATGAGGATGGGGTTGGGAAAAATATTAGAGAAATGTATAATACATTTCTTTAATATTAGAGAAATGTATAATACATTTCTTTAATATTTCTTCCACTTTTATGGAGAAATGTTAATACATTTCTTTAATATTTCCCATATATATATATACACGAAAGTGAGATTGAGAAAAATATTAGAAAAATGTATTGAGTAGGGTTGGGAGAAATATTAGAGAAATGTATAATACATTTCTTTAATATTCCACTCTTATGAAAAATAATAGAGTAAGTTTTCTCTATTATTCCTCACCCATCCCCATATAAAATTAGAATGATGGGAACTTACTTTTGAAAATTTATATTCTGAACATGAGAAGAATGCGAGAGCACATAATGGACATAAATAATTCAAGAATATATTTTCGTAGGAGATTTGATCTTCACAGGGAGCAAATAAGGGTCCTCAAGTAAAAGACTGGTGGAAGGTGAAGATTGCACTTCTCAAATGCCTGGTCAGCGTATTAACAGAGGCATTGAGTTTGCTGGTGGAAGGTGAAGAGAGCATTTCTAAAACGCCTGGTCAGCGTATTGCCAGAGGCATTGAGTTTGCTGGTTAAAACCATGTCGGATTTGTGATAATTTTGTTATAATTTCTTTTGATTTGACATAGGGTGAAACACTGATATTCTCATTTTCAGAATGGACATTTTATAAATGTATTTTTGGTGTTTATTATTTTTCCTTAAAGTAAAATAAATATTTTTAATTATACATTTGAATCGAGAGAGTTCGAGCTTGTTGGTAAAATATACGATAATAATGAAAATCCGATGGTGTTGATTATTTTTCATAACGTGTCATAATAATGGAAATCTAATTCGAGCTTGTTGGTCAATATGCGATAATAATGAAAATCCAATGGCGTTGATTATTTTTCATCACGTGTAATGTAAATTTAAAATCTATGATAATTTAAGAAAATGTTATTTTATTTTTATTGTAATCCTCAATTTAAAATATCACAATAATAATTTAAAATATCACAATAATAATGTAAATGATTTTTTTTTTAATAGTGATTTCCAAAATTTGGGTGTTTTTTTTTGAGAGCTTTAACATAAGAAAATAAAATAATTATTTAAAACTAATTTTTAATATAGAAAACTTTAAATTAAAATTCTATTTTTGATATTAATAAGTATCAATTTTATTTTATTAAATTAAAATGTAAATATTTTAATTCAATTCTTTCAAACAACTAATTTATTATAAATATTTTAATTATATTATTCAAAATTCACTATAAAATAAATACTAAATTAAACATAATTCTAATTTTAAAAAATATTTAAATAAAAAACTTAATAATACTCACTTTATAGTTGTGGACATGAATAACTTTTAATGTATGTATGTTTGCTTTCTAGTCCAAACTAAACATGAAAGCCAAATAAATCAATGCCATATCCATGACAAACATTTGCCCCACTCTATTGTTATGTCAACCAACCATATCATTGATTTTTATTGTATTCTCATATTAAGAGAGTAATACTATTTAGTTTTTTTTCATATTAAGATGTTCAAAGTTTATATATGTGAAGTTTAATTTTAAAAAGATGTTAAAATTTTATATATGTATTTTGTTTCTCATTTTCTACTGGAATCTTTATGGATATAAGGTTTTAATTTTGTAGATTATAATAGAGTTCCAAATTGGTACTTATTAATACCAAAAATAGAATTTAATATATTAACTTAGTAAAGTCTAATATACTATATACTCTCCAATTTGATTGAAGTAAAATTTAAAATGTATGGTTATCTAGATACATTGTAATCTAAAATATTTTTC
>SNQJ01S0013239.1:333916-349108 GCA_010110895.2 Picea sitchensis | reverse complement strand
TCGAATTCTTTCGCTTGCCTCGTACACCATACTGCTTACTGCATCCCCTCTCTGATCGGCCGGAAGATCCTGTAACAACAAAACCGATCACAAATACTTTTTACTGATCAGTACAAAACACATTAGAAACCCTATCTTGAGGCGTTTATTATTTCACTTAAACCTATTTTGGGAATATTTATGGATCTTGTCTTGCAATTCGGGAGATTAGTTCCTTTGGACAAGTATTATCCACCCTTCAAATACATGATTGGTATGCACTAATTGTCCGAGTTCACGATAAACGAAGTTGAAACTGTGAAATAGACTATACAATTCAATCAGGAAGATGAAGAAGACATTTGAATTTGTGGGTAATTAGCAAAGAATTTTGGAATGATATGCTGGTAGACTGCATTATAGCAATGGAACAAACCTGTAGTAATTTGATAACATGGCCATTTCCGAAGACTCTGTGTACCAAGAGGAATTTCTCGGGATTGTTTTGGGGAAAATAAGGCGCAAGCACGCATTTCTCTGAGCATTTTTTTCTTTGGATCTTGCAACCAGCACACGGAGATGTGGACGATGTTTGTGACTTGAAAGCAGTTGCTTCGCTCATCTGAAAAACAATTCGACACAAAAGCAAATCTGTTGTGTTAGCGGCGTTGGACACAAAAACTTAACTGCTATCTCAGCATTGCATTCTTTCGACAAAATATACTACATTACGAATGATTCCACTCACCATTGCTTATCTTTCCGTTGCTGTGTTTAGTTACAGTTTTCTTCAAAATCCGAAACCTCTTAACCATGGATATAGATCCTTACCAAGAAAACATAAGAAATGTTCGCACAAATGATCTAGTTATAGGCAAACGAAAAGCATCTTCAGTTAAAATGAAGAGGACGATGAGGATGTGGAGGAAGATGCCTCCTCTGAATTGTGTTGACTAATAAATTGACTTACGCCGTTCGTCATCCCGCTTGCGTCATTTCGTGGAGGCAAGAAATTCGTGGTTTAATCTTCTTATTGGTGCAAAGTTCAACTACAAATTCGGTGCTCTGCAATCCGTACTGTACGAAAACACGACTCGTCTAGTGTCAGTTTGAATGAGGGACAAATACACGTGTTGGGGAACGATATTAAATTTATAACATGTGATTGTTGCATATGGAACAGTGGATTTTGTGACAAGGATGAGGTCTTAGCCAACGACTCATTTTCTTTCGTTTCTCCATGGAAGTAATCACATCCTCTTATTACTTTCTCATATTTCATGGATGTAAATGGGTAAATTGGATTACTTTACCACCACTACATTTCTTCCTGGTTACCAAATTGTTTGATTTGGAGACTTTGGTTACGAAATTGTTTGATTTGGAGACTTTGATAATACTTAATTGATAAAAAAACATGCAATACATACATGCAATGATTAAAATTCACACAACAATATAAAAGACATGCAGAATATATTAAGCACATCATTAACTAGCGAGCATGCATATTATAGGTACAATTTAAGTATAATAATTTGATATGCAAAGGAAATAGAAACATAGGCAAAGGAAACCATAACATAGAGCATTTATCTTTTGTAAAAGAAGATACTAATTGGCGGCAGACCAAGGACCAACCGTAAACACTGTTGTTCTAAGTATGAGCAACAATTTCACCCACGAGCCAGGGCTATGAATCCACAAGGACGGTTCAAGAGTGTTGCTTGGCTTCTCAAACCAGTCAACACTCAAGCTCTCACATGATTCTCCTGCACTCACAACAATCCAAGTACCCATCTCTCTTCTACCCAGCCTACACCACCCAATAGAATAGACATCCACCCTTCTCTTCCATGCAGTCCCTCAGGCAGTCCCTCTCCTTCCAGAGCTCCAGTGCAGTTGGTCTAGAATCTCCATGCTGGGACTTTCAGAACTCCCATCTGTGAACAAAGTTGATCACAGGCCAAGCATCTCAAACATGCAGGCCTCAAATCATGGCTAGATTACACCAGCAATCTCTACAACGAACAAAATTGTGGCTGCCCTTCAGCAGTTTGTCTTCCTTTCCCAAACCAAGACACCAAAATGAGGAAAGATGAGTGAGTGAAGGAAATGGATGGAGTGCAGACTCCATGAGAGAGGATGAACAATGAATCAAAACGAGTGAATGAACACGTGAGGCGACCAACAACAGTACTAGAATGGGGACGGGAATGAGAGTATTTGCCAATGGGAGAACAAACCCCGTCCACAAACCAGGGATGAGTTTTTGTAATTCGTGGGGGTCAAGAGCCTCTTTCCCTTCCCCCTGAGTTGATGTAATTNTGGATAATATAAAATAACTAAGCACTTGGCCCCTCAAACCCCCTCTTTTGTGGAATCATAGCCCCCTATAACTCTAATCCTTGTCTGTCTAGCAGCCAACGATGTATTTATTATTAATAATGATCAAAAAAATAAATTTCTTAGGCACACTAGCCTTTTAATAATTATTTGGACATTCTGGCCTCTCAACGATGTAACAATACATTATTAAATATGGGGGCTCAAAACCTGGGGTGTTATATTCCCTCCCCTTTATTTTGGCACTGCCCTCAATGCATATACAAAACAAAGATCAAAATCTCAAAATTTATTCAAAAAATTGCGGGTACTCTGCCCACATGGCATCTTCATGCTCCCAGGTAGCATCTTCAAGACCGTAGCAAGTCCACTGAACTTTTACCAACTCTATAACTAGATTCTGAAACATTTTGACCTTTTTGTCCAGTGTTTGCACTGGTTGGACTTGAAATTCTCACTCTATCTCTACCTGAATCAAATGCCTATCAACAACATGGTTAGGATCATGTACATATTTCTTTAGCAAAGAGACATGAAATACATTATGCACTTCCATGGAAATAGGCAATGCAAGAATATATGCAACTCACCCTATTCTTCCTAATATCTCAAATGGACCACAGTATCTGGCTACCAGCTTTGTACAACTTTTCAACTTCAAAGAGCTCTTCTTGGGCTTTACTTTCAAGAGCACATGCTCTCCTACTTTAAATTCTCTTGTTGTCCTATTCTTGTCAGCATAAATCTTATGTCTATCTTGAGCTATCTTTAAATTCTGTTTAATCTTAACCATTTGGTCTTTCATTTCCTTGAGAAACTCTGGCCCAAGTACCACTCTATATGTTGGGTTGTCCCAACCTACTGGAGTATTGCATTTTCTACCATACAAGGCTTCAAATGGGCGCATCTTTAATGAAGCTTGATACCCATTATTATAGGCAAACTCAACCTAGTGCAGGTAATCTTCCCACTTAGATGGCTTATCCATCACATACATTCTTAACATGTCTTCAATTACTCGGTTGACCTTCTCTGTATGCCCATGTGACTACGGATGATATGTTGTGCTAAAGTTCAGATTTGTACCAAATCCTTTAAATAATCATTTCCATAAATTTGAAGTAAATTTAGTGTCTCTCTCTGAGACAATTGTCCTAGGTATCCCATGCAACCTAGCAATTTCCTTCATGTAAATTTTTGCGATGTTAGTTGTTGTATGAGTTGTTTTTACAAGAACAAAATGAGCAGTCTTTGTCAATTTATCAACCACTACCATGATTGAATCGTGTTGCCTTGTTGTCCTGGGCAATTTAGTTATAAAGTCAATGATTATCACTTCCCATTTCTTCTCTGGAATTGGTAATGGTTGTAGCAAACTTGTTGGGGGTATATGTTCATCCTTCACTCTTTAACATTCCATACATCTGGTGATATAATCAACAACATCCTTTTTCATTCCTCACCAAAGGAATTGGCTTCTTACTGTTGTAATTGTTTTCTGGTAACCGGGATGTCCAACATATGGAACATTATGCATTCCCTTTAATACCAAATTCCTAAGTTCTCCGGAACTAGGAACATAATTTCTATTTTTATGCATAAGTAGTCCATCTTCCTTTATCTCATACTCTTTCACTTTCTGTTGTACATTTCCTCGCTGTAAGATTTCATTTACCTGTAGGTAATGTGGATCTCTAACAACAACATCTAAAATTATGCTCTTCAAGTCTGACTGGTGCATACTGACAATTGTAGCATGCATGAGATGCACTGTTTTGCTAAGTGCATCGACAACTTTATTTTATTTTCCTTTGATATGCTTGATATCAAAGTCGTATTCACTTAAGAGTTCAAGCCATCTTGTTTGCTTGACATTCAAAGTTGGTTGATCAAAAAGATACTTCAGACCACTGTGGTATGTTCTTAATTCAAATCTCTTTCCCATGAGATAATGTTTCCACATATTCAATGCATGAACAATGACAACAAGCTCCAAGTCATGTGTGGCATAGTTCCTCTCATGCTCCTTAATCTTTCTTGACTCATAACAAATGACATGTCCATTTTGAGTGAGGACTCCACCAAGTCCTTCCTTGCATGCATTTGTGCATACCACAAAATTATCATTTGAGTTAGCAATCTTCAAAATAGGTGCACTAGTAAGTAATTCCTTCAACGAATTAAAATTTTAGTCACACTCAGGTATCCATTCAAATTTAATTCCCTTCTTTTGCAAAGAAGTGATGGGATGAACAATCTTAGAGAAACTTTCTTTAAACCTTCTATTGTAACTAGCTAACCCCATAAAAGATCTGACTTTTGAAACATTCATGGGTGTTGGCCATCCTCTAATGGCTTCAATCTTCTTAGGGTATACTTCTATACCCTGTTCTGAAATAATGTGTCCCAAGTAATGGATCTGTTCTTGGTAAAAATAACAGTTACGAAACTTGGCATACAACTAGTGTTCTCTCAGTACTTTCAATACCAGTCTTAGGTGATGTTCATGCTCTTCCTCTGACTTATAATAGACAAGTATATCATCCAGGAATACTATGACAAACTTATCCAAGTAATTTCTGAATATTCCATTAATTAAGCACATAAATACAGTTGGTGCATTGGACAACCCAAATGGCACCACTGCAAACTCATAATGCCCATACCTGGTTCTAAAGACTGCCTTATAGATGTCTTCTTCCTTGATTCTTACTTGATGGTATCTTGATCTCAAATCTATCTTTGAAAATATATTTGCTCCTCTTAGATGATCAAAGAGGTCATCAATTATGGGTAGAGGATACTTGTTCTTTATAGTAGACTTATTTAACTATCAAAACTCAATACACAGCCTCAACGTTCCATCTTTCTTTTTGACAAAGATTACGGGTGCTCCCCAAGGTGAAACACTTGGGCGTATGTACCCTTTTTTCAACAATTCCTCCAACTGCATTTGCAATTCTTTTAACTCTAGTGTGCTCATTCTGTAAGGTGTTTTTGATACCGGGGCAACTCCTGGGACTAGATCAATAAAGAAATCTATTTCCCTTTTTGGTGGAAACTCTGGTATTTCTTGGAATACATCATCGAATTTGGAGAAATATTCAAGGCTTGGCCCCTTTGTATTTTATGGCTCCTCCAAATGGGTTGCATATAATTGACATCCTTTTCTAAAACATATCTTCAACTGTAAGAATGAAATATCCCTTATAGAGATGGGTCTTGGAACTCCTTTCATAGTTCTCTGTTTTCCATCTCCATCAATACATGTAAATGTATTGATATGACAATGTAGGACAATATGATGCTTGTCCAACCAATCCATTCCAATTATAATATTGTAAGACCCAATTGGTATGATATTTAGGTCAACACTAGTATTCACACCATTAAGATTTATGGAATGCAACTTCTGACCATATCATGGATTCTCCTTTTGGTTCTAGTGGCTAGTTGAACCAAACTTGATTTAGCAAGCTTACTTTTCTCCAAGTGTAATATGTCCACTATTTTAAGATCAATGTAACAGTGACCTACTCCTGACTCAATTAAAATAACAATTGAATGATTTATGATCTTACCTTCCACCTCAATCATGTTGGATTGATATTTTTCTTGTTGATCATCTAAGGCTGCATAAATCATTCCCATATCTTTGACTGTTGTAGTTTCTTGGATGTTGTGCACAGTCTTCACTTTTTTCTTTCTGTGTGGGAAATCCTTGTGCAAGTGATCTTCTTTGCATCCCCAACATTGGATTGGTGGTCTTCCCCTTTTTCCCAAGGATACTTCTTTCTTGGAATCATCCTTACTATACTGATCCTGATGATTTTTATTAGGCTCATTCCTATTGAAAGGAGGTTTGAATCACTTCCTCCTCTGATCAGACTTATCCTTCTTTTTATCCTTCCAAGATTGCTGCATGGACTATGTGCCCTGGCCTTGCTCATACAAGTATTTGGCCTTCATGATAGCCTCAGTCAAGGTCTTAGGCTCATCATACGGAATCTTTTCTTTATAAAAAGTTGGCAATCCATTCAAAAACCTTTGTATCTTTACCTTTTCATTATTTATAAACCCAACATATTTTAAAAACCCCAAGAAATTTTTCTCATACTCTTCTATTGTCATGTTTACTAACATGATTTCAAATAACTCCTGCATTTTCTTGTCATAAAAATGCTCTGAGAGGTACTCATTATGGAAATACTTCTTGAATTTCTTCAAAGTGATCATATTCTCATTAATTTGTTCAACTTGCTTCAGTTGATCCCACCACATTGCATCTTTCCCATGTAAGTGGTAGGTGGCAATTCTGGCTTCTAGATTTGATGAATAGTTGTGCAATTGGAAATATCTCCTGAATCTAAGAAACCACGCTTCAAAATTATCCTCCCTTTCTCTTTCACCATCAAAGGATGGTGGCTTGAGCTTCCTTAGTTCTCCTTGCAAACTTTCCACCTCATGTCTCCTTGTTTGGTTCCTAACAGGAGACACCTCTGGAATGCTTAAGGAATATTCATATGCATAAAACTTTATTGTTGAGTAAGGAGGTGAGTGGTGTCTATGATCTCTTTTAGCACTTCTGGAATAACCCGCTCTTCCATGATCATTTCTTATTTCATGACACCTGCCTTCTTGCTCTTGCTTTGAGCCATTTTTGGCTTGACCTTGCAACTGATTTAAGCTATGCAACACTCGAGTATTTATCTGACTTTTCTCTCTCATCAGCCTCTCGTTGTCTGCCTTGTATCTCTTCACTTCTATTCTTAGGCTCTTCACAGTTTCTAGCAATGTCTATTGCTCCCCTCAGCCCTTGCATCCATTAGATTTTGTCTCTGCATTGCCAATTTTGGTATTCTATCCTTTAGCCTCTTTATCATGGATGAAGGCTCCCTCACCTTCTTCCATTTCTTCAATACACATTCTGAGCTAATGTGTGTAAACCCCTTAATTCTGCAAAATGTGCAAGTGACAATTTTGTTAGAATTAAGCATATGATAAAAACATTTTGTCAATAATGCTACAGATCCTTTCAACTCGTGAATAATTTATATAAAGAACACTTCCATGTTATCCCTGGGTCGATACAGAAATCAATTATGCACATGCACTTCCTTCAAATCACTTTCCCAAGTGACCACGACTCGAAAAAATGAACCAAATCCTTCCTGGAACTTTTCTATGTTATAATTACTATATCAGAAATCACATGCTTGAAAATCGATTGAGGGCTGAGATCGAATGTCAACATGAGCTCCAAGACTCTAATTTCGGGAGTTCCAGATGTCCACACTCTCAAAACTTATGGACTGCCAAGTCTCCAGATTGCAGGATCTATTGCCATGTATCATGTCCCGATCAATGGTGGAGAATAACTCCAGCCTTAAGGAGTTCTGGACCCAAGCAACTTGCATCTCAAAATATCCAGAGTACCAAGTCTCCAGACCTTGGGATCTTGTGCCATGTGTCTACTATAATCAATGGTTGAGATGGTCTCTGGCATTCGAGAGTCCTCGACCCCAACTGCTTATTCCTCGAATCCTCCAAAGTGCCAAGTCTCTGGACCACATGATATGCTGCTATGTGGTAGAAAGTAAGGCACATAAACATGGCCCTATATAATGGGTGACACATTTCCTATAATAACTAGCACGAACGATCTTTGAAAGACATGAAACATTGTGAAACGTGGCAAGCTCCAAGTGTGTCCACGTCACCCTAGGTGATGTCAACAAGCCATGTCACCCTATTTCTTCACAACTTCAAGACTTTGAAACTTCAGGAGACTTCTCCCCAGTACACTACAAGTTCCTTGAATTTTGAACTCCTGAATCAGTTGATCTACGGACACGTGTCCTTAACACGAACGGTCTAGATTTACTCTGGGGTTCGGGACTTCAGAGGTTTTTCACTTCTGAACACCACCACACCCGTGGACCGTCGAACGCCAAATTTACGAACCCTTGCTAATATTCGAACATGTGTACTCGAATATGAAGGGTCTTGATTTACTCCGGAGTTCGGTACTTCAGATATTTTTTTATCAATCGTCGACCATTGGTCATAGGCGATTTTTGTTGGCGAACTTCCACACTTAGAATTTTTGACAAAATCACAGGTGAATTTGGGTCATTGATCTCCCATCCAATATGATCTTGACCGTTTGTTTTCTCCAACTCCCCAAACAACCAAAATCAATAGGAACCATCGACGTTTCTCATTTTTTAAATCATTAAATCAATTCCAGTCGTTAATTTGGTAATTCTGCCAAACCTTGCAAACATTCAAATTTTTAAAATTTTCCAAGGACGAATCGATACCATTGATCTAAGATCAAACACTATCACAACCGTCGATTCTACAAACTTTGTCCATCACTACAACGACCATTAAAACTTGAATTTTAGACCTTCCAAGTCAAATTTGATTACGCAATTCTGCAGATCGAATCCATTAACTTCTTAGACAATCCTGGAATCATTCAAACTCGGATTCATTCATGAATATGGGGGATTTCACTCAAACACTTCCACCATTTTTCCCCAATTCACACAGATATATATAAAATATGTAACAACGAATCTTCCCGATTCACAGTTGTTTTGGCCCGTAACAGTCTGGTGTTTGAACCAGAAGCTCTGATACCAATTTGTAACGTCCCTAGCCACCCAAGCTGGGAAACGCCACTACATTTCATCTATGTTACCAAATTGTAACATACCTAGCCTCCCACTAGATGACTTGCCACACAAAGAACACACCTCTTGGCTGATTTGGAGACTCTCACAACACTTAATTAATAAAGGAGCATGAAATACATACATGCAATAATCAAGATTCATACCACAACATAAAATACATGCACAATATGTCACACACAACATTAACTAGAAATCATGAATATTACAGGTACAATATCAGGTATAATAATTTGATACGCAACGGAAATAGATACATAAGAAAAGGAAACCATAACAGAGAGCACTTATCTTTTATAAAAGAAGACACCAAATGGCTTCAGACCAAGGACATTCCTCCCAATCGTATACACTAGTGTTCTAAGTCTCAACAACAGTGTCACCCCCGAGCTAGGGCTATGAATCCACAAGGATAGTTCCAGAGTGTTACTTGGCTTCCCAAACTAGTCAACACTCAAGCTTTCACAGGCTTCTCCAACAGTCACAACAATCCAAGTACTCAACTCTCTTCTACCCAACATGCACCACCCAAGAGAATATACCTCCACCCTTCTCTACCACACAGTCCCTCAGGAAGTCCCTCTCCTTCCAGGGCTCTAGTGCAGCTGGTCCAAAATATCCATGGTGGAACTCTCAAGACTTGCAATTGTGATCAAATTTCATCATAGGCCAAGCATCTCAGACATGCATGACTCAAATCAGGGTTGGATTACACCAACAATCTATATAGCCAACAAAATTGTGGCTTCCCTTCATCAATTAATCTTCCTTTCCCATACCAAGACACCAAAATGAGGAAAGACGAGTGAGTGATGGAAATGGATGGAGTGCAAACTCCACGAGAGAGGATGAACAGTGAATCAAAATGGTTGAATGAATGCATGAGGCGACCAACAACAATACCAGAATGGGGATGGGAATGATATTATTTTCCAATGGGAGAACGAACCCCTTCCACAAACTAGGGATGGGTTTTTGTAGTTCGTGGGGGTCAAGAACTTATTGGCCTTCCCACAAGAGATCACGTAACTGATTTCCCCCGCAATTACACAAAATGGGTAATACAAAATAAATAAGCACTTGTCCCCTCAATTCCCCTCTCTTGTGGAATCATATCCCTCTATAACTCTAGTCCTTGTCTGTCTAGCAACCAATGATGTATTTATTATTAATAATGATCAAAACATTACATTTATTAGGCACATTGGCCGTTTAATAAATGTTTGGGTACTCTAGCCTCTCAACAATATAACAATACATTATTTAATATGGGGGCTCAAAACTCAGGGTGTTACAAAGCCTCACATCTTTCTCTAGTTCTATATCAATTGAGATAGCCCTTAAAGCTTTGTCTGTTATATAAATATTTGTAACATCTCGCTCTTGCGCGCACTGAGCGAACTTATTCTTTGAGGAAACTTGCGTTCAAGTGATCTGGGTTATTATACTATTGATTGTTTTGATTATGATTTTGAGATATTGTCGATTTGATGATATGTTATTTTGTTGTATTTACATAGATAGGTGTTAGTGATTGGGTTCTCCTGAGTGTGTAGGACTCAGGACATTGAGGATACAGAGGCATCAATGAAACCCCTTGGACTCTGGATCGAGTCAGGGAGTCGACTGTTAGGATTTGAATGTTGTTGATGTGACATGTGTACACATGATTAGATGTTATGATGATTGATTATTATTTCTGACATGATTCGTTGATGGATGCAAGTTGATGATAGCTTGTCGACCAGACTCACATTTGGAGTAAAGGGATCATGCACGACAACTAGAGACATTGAGGGAGAGGTTTGGCAACAACCTTGTCACAGCCAACCAGTACTCTTGTCATGGCTCGAACTGTAGGTTAACGATTACCTAGTTCAAGAAGACCCACAATGTTGTGAGGGCAGACCGTGACAATCGCTCACGATGATTATAAGGGGCACACAATAAGGCATGATCCTTATTCCTTAGAGGCCCTTAGTCTACCACAAGATCACTCGACGGAGTATTGACTCCAGGGGTTTGATGTCTACCAAATTCAGTCAAAAGACGAGTGGAACCTTTGGAGCACATAGTATGTCTTGAAGGGAACATCGCGCAAATAAAATGGAAAGAAGCGAGTTGCACCCTTGCAGCACGTAGTGCGTCCTGAAGGGAACGTCGTGATTTTAATTGTTAAGTGAATAAACCTAGTGCCTAAAAAACTATTCCTTCTTAGGACCTAGTCGACCTTAAAATAAATGATGTGATAAGTAAAGTTTACAAACAATTTTTTCCCTTAAAAAAATGTTGTCTAGCCTAGTGAAATTAAAACCTAGTTCTAAGTAGAATTTGTGGATAAAGAAAAACTTATTAAACTTGTAACAAGAAGGGGGATAAGAAATTCAAACTTTAATTATTAAAAATTTAAAAAATAATATAATGGAGGATTAAATTATAAAAAGGGTAAATGGTTGTTTTTATCTACACTTGCTAAATTGATTTTTAGTTAAAAAGGAAAAAGGGTGGAAACTTAAAGAAAAAATTGAATGTCTAACTTAGTAAGAAATCTAGCCGTTATAACTTTTTATTTATGAGCTAAACTAGGAATTAAGTAATGTGTAAGTCATTTAAGAATTATAAGGAAATATTGGGACACCGAGGAGCGTTTTTAGGAATGCTTTTAGTGGGTGAGGAAAATAAGAATATTTAATTAATTAATAAAATTGATTTTTTGGGGTAGCTAGGGGATCGGGCGACATGTGTACAGGGGAGGTTTTTCCTAATTAAATAAATGAAAAAGGAATCTAATGAGGGTTTGGGAAACTAATGACTAGGAAACTCTATAAAATAGATGGTGAAGGAGGAGTACAGATCACATCTGGCTTGCGTAACGTTACGCTGCAGAAATTTTATCTTGATTGAACTTCCTCTTGTGGGCGTTGGGATACCCAACTCGGGTAACAAGTGGTAGCTCAACCTTGCGAGGCGATATGGGTGCTATCATTCTCTGGTATTGTGTGCGTGTCCCTTTTGCGGATCGAGGGGCTCAAGGGGAAGAAGAGTACCCCTAGCATTGGCTGGGAGGTACCGTTGAGGTCACATTGGTTGGCAAGCGAGAGTTGGTATCGGTGAGGTCACAACGACTTCAGAGAATTCACATTTGGCTAAGGTACGCCTGTTAAAGTTGTTACTTGCAATGAATTTTAATTTACACTTGTTTATTTTACTGTACTCGGATGAAGATTTCATTTCCATGAGATTTCCTTGAACATGAATTTGTACTATAATTGTAATCCCCTCGTCGCTTGATTCATTCATTAAGAACCCTTGCTATCCAAAGTATCATTTATTTATGAGTTACTGTCTATTTGTGTGTGGCCAGAATTAGCCCTATACTCAAAACCTTACCTGTGCTTGTGTATATCCTTCCTGTGTTTTCTTTATTCCTTGATTGTGCTTTTATTTCATTATTTGCTTCTCCATGGAGAAGATCTAGATGCATATTTGTATTTTTATCCTCTGTTCCTTGATCCTTTAAGTTATTAGTCTGTGCCTGAGAAACCATCTAGGAGCCAAATCAACCGTCTTTCACTCTGGTGTTAAAGATTTAGATTCAAATTCCCTTCTTTCATGTGCATGGATAATAAGTGTAGGATCATTCATTTCCCCATATTTTATATGTAGCGAGTTCCTCTGCGTTTTCCCTTTATTTGTAATCTTGGAACCCTCTCTTTTTACTTGAGTTTTCACTGTGCGTTTACACCTTGTTTTAACCCTCACTTTACCCAGCGTTTCCCCTTCATTGCTCTGCTTTTTCCAAATCTCTGATGACTGCGTGGGTAGTACTTGCAATGTGCAATGCGAATGCGCTATAATTGTTAGACATGATATTTATTTTTATTTACACGACATTTTAGTTATGGATTTTTATTGTTCTTTATGTATGAATTTTTATTGTTATTTACACAACAATTTAGTTATAGATTTACACAGCGATTTAGTTATGGATTTGATCATCATTTGATTTGATTAGCATTGAATAGTGATTTTATTATTACTACTGCGATTTTCTTTTTAATGGACAACGAATTACTTGGCGATTTTCCCAGCAAAGGCAGCCCCCTGGGCGATTTTCTTAGCATATTACACAACATTTTACACCATTATTTTCTAGGAGATTTACCCAGTATTGACACAGTGATTTCACCCAGCGTTTACACAGAGATTTCACCCAAATTTTACACAACGATTTATCCTGTACCTCAAAGTGATTTACACAGTACCCACCCAACGATTTTTGGGCTTGACTCTCTATGTTTTGAATGATTAGTCTTTGCGTTTTTGAATGATAAATCTCTGCATTTTTTAATGATAAATATCTGGGTTTTTTATTGATAAATATCTACGTTTTTGAATAATTAACCTCTTCATTTTGAATGATTAATCTCCACATATTTGAATGATTAATATCTGCGTTTTGTTTTTTCACTTTTGTGCTCAACATTTTCTATCCTCACGCCCAACATTTTACCTCTCACACTCGATGATTTATTCCCTTATTTTTCTACGTTTATCATGGGAAACCCCATGCGATATATATCATTTATATCTGCGTCCTTCCCAGAATTTATCTCTGTGTTTTCTTATGATTAATCTCAGAATCCCCATGCCCAGCGAATATCATTCCGATTTCTGCGATGGCCTGTCTAGCTGCGATTTTGGGGCACTGTTTCCTATCATTTTTACCTCCTTGATTCAATGATTTACTTTCAATTACTATTTTTAACACGTAGGTTGGATTCATGATGGTGGTCTCCTCTAATGTAGCAGTCTTTATTATGGTATAAGTCTATTGTAAAATTCTTATTTAATGTATTGATTAAATAGTACCAATGGTCGGTTATCAATTCTATGGTTGTATTTAAGGATAAAGGGGATGTAATTGAATGACTGTAAGTTTTATTTATAACTGTCGATTTAATATTATTACCATGGTTTATTACGGATTACGATTGTTAACTATGATGGTTTTAGATTTAGTTTATTTAAAGGTTTCTCATCATAGACCCCATATAAAAATGATATGGTGATTAGACAAAAAGGGTCTTGAGTTATAGTTTATATTAATGAGTGGGAAATAAAAATGGATTTCAGAAGATCAACTAATTTATATTAAATTGTTGTCTTAACTTTAAAAGTCTCCATGTTTTTAGTGTAATAGAATGTTCATTGATTTAGTAATGTTATAATGTTAAATCATAGCTTGATTGAAAATAGAATTACGACAATTGTCGTATGGTGTAATTGTTGTTTTTTTTAAATGTTCTTGATGTAATTTGGAGTCTTAGGCATCGTAATGAAATGAGTTTATTGTCTTTTCTGTCCTCACAACGTAGTAAGTATTGAAGGAATGTCCATAGAGTTAGGTGAATGGAATTAGGTGGCCTAAGTGTTATAAAATTTGTTGCGATTATATTTAATTTGGCATATGTTATGATAGAGTTTTTCTTAAAGCTACTTACTGTTGTTGGAATGCATCGTAGACAAAAATTGCATCAATCAATTATTTTATGACATGTGTAATGTACTATTGTAGAATTTTTCATAGGTAGTACGTCCTTTAATTGATGTATGTTTGCAATAGAATTTGTTGCATCAGGAAATTAAAGTGAGGTATGATTGGTTAAAGATTTGATTTCTTTGTGCCAATAACCATGTGAATGTATGATTGTTTTACAATTTGTTTATCTTATGTCCTGAAAATAAAACTAATGGTTACTCTTGCTCCTGGAATTTAATGCGATGTATAAATGTTTAAGTAATCAGATTTCCTTGCGCCATGGAATAATGGTTATGTATAAATGATTAGGCACTTTTATCTCTTCACACCACTGAATATGTTGATGTATGATTGTCATAGTAGTCATATTTATCTTGCGCCTTGTAATGTTGTCGAGGTATGACAGATATCTAGACCAGAGTTATGAGTTATGATTGATTGTCGTATGTTGCATCCAGCTGCATGATGTGATAGTATTCTAGGTTGTTATGTTGTCTATAGCCTAAATTGCATGTGATGTGTTCATCGTAAATTTGCATGGATTAACTGTTTGTCATTGTTACTTTCTTGTTTAAAAAAAAAAAACAATTTTCACTTGTTATGCGTCGCATGTTGTCGCAAGAA